>JAQFZY010003015.1:0-10417 GCA_034696285.1 Hypogastrura burkilli | reverse complement strand
TTTGTATTGTACTCGTTTTCGAGAATTTGCAGACACTCTACTATGTAATTTAGTATATGATTGTTTTTTTACTATTTTTGGAAGCACAACACTCTGCGCCCCTGCCGTCCTGCGCCCCGACGCGTCGCACACCCTGCTATCCCAGTAATTACGCCACTGACCATGCTCAACATAACGGAATTATTGCTTACCTTATAGACTATCACTGCGCTTGTTTTGCGAACAAATTAGTTACGCTTGTATTATACTTTTGCGGAGACGTTTGCCGTAGGAGACGTTCGCGTCTTTTATGATGCTGTATTCTATATATTTGAAAGGAACAAGTTGACAAATATTGGCATTTTAAATGATAACCAACCTACTTGGACAAAACAACCTACCGACTTTTTACTTAAAGGACAAGTGTTTTACTTTAGTATCATTTGCATTATATCATTTCATGTAATTGCATCTATGGTTCATATGTAGTATAACTATTCGTAGGCATATCAGCTTAATTCAGGCATATACATATAATTGGTGGACGGAAAGGAACCGATTAAGATTTAGATAGACAAATATGTGTATTTATTGACTTTTGTATAATTATGAGTAATAACTTTTCCCTTGAAATCGGGATAACTGTGGTTTTTTTCAAGTCATTGAAAGGAGCATTTCTAGTTTCACTTGTGTTTACCAATACTATGCGTTAAACGGAAAGCGTTGACTAATGCCGGATTTTTTGCGGTTGATTTTATTTCCCAATATAGTAAGTACTGTACTACCTACATACATTACATTGAAAGTAGTTTTAAAAAAACCCATACTTTAGGATTTAGTGTCGCAAAGTGTGTTTAAATTAGCTTAGTTCCTGATTCAGGTTCAAATCTACAGAAAAATGAAGCGCTTGAAGAAATATCATTTGTTGTGCGTATTCCTCGTCATATTGTTATTGTTTGATTTTACTCAAACACAGAAGATTCCGTCGAGCCGTAAAATTGGAATAGACCATGATTACATTTCTATTAATACCTGCTGTCCCGAAGGAAGTTTTCTACACTGGAATGAGTACACTATTAATTTTGTTTGTCGAAAGTCCCTTCCACAAGGCCAGCCTATGGTTTACGTTACAAAGAAAACGAAGTCTAATAAGACATGGCAGTATCTGAAAACGGTTCACTTGCCAATTTGCGAAAACTATCAGAATTTGTCGGAGTAAGTAATAATTAAAAAAAATTATAGAAATTGAATAAACATTTGGGAAATTAGTAAATTGCACTACCCTTTTGCATGATACGCATTTGAACAGATTTAGAGTTCTTGAATCCGGAGCTGTTATTGCGTCAATCCCAGGACCTGAGGGTCTTCCTTTGGATCTAGCCACTTTGTGGATGACTCTCAACAGCAGTTCAAATTGTATTACGTGGAGCGAGCAAAATGGGGTCCTGAGAGAGTCTGTAGTCACATGCAAGGAGATGGTGGACCAAGACCTAGAAAGCCTACAGGTGATCATCAAATCAACATAAATAGTTGCGCAAAATACATTTAAATGTATTCTAGACCAAAATATGCAGTTGCAAAACAAAATACAAAATACTCGAAACCGCGAAAATACCAAATACCAAGTACTGTATTTAAAACACAAGTCGTCGACAACAAAATATTTCGTAAATACAAATTACAATTGCTCTTTAATAACATTTAAACTGCGCCACTAAAATACAATTACAGCTAGTCAATCTTTACTTGAACTTAAAAGTATACTTGAAGTAGGAGTAGGAGTACTTGAGAGAATAAATAAGAATATAATAGTAAGAAAAGAAGCTTGTTCTAAAAGTATTGACTAGGTACAAATACCTTACTAGGTCATAGGGTCTTAAGACAATGTAGGTATATACTTTAAGCCCTTAGACAAAAATACATATATTATTCTCTTATCCTATAGAATTGTACTTATATATATATATATATAGCTCTCTTCTGGATCTTGTTGGTCAAAGTACAATACTTGGTCTTATGTAAAGTACTGAAAAAAAATGCATTGAAATACATTCCTTGATCGTCAAAGAGCTAAAATTGTTTATTTAAAAGTAACTAGCCAAATGCGAGGAGCGAATAATAACGTCTTCAATTTATTTTTAGGAGTAGATAATTATATGGACATGGGCCATCGGTGCACTTGTTTTAGTAGACCTGCTTACAATGGTGGCCCATGTACCCTATAAAATAATTAGAAGACGTATTTATTTGCTCTGCATTAGCGCGGACTTGTTTGGCTATTCAAAAGAAACTTTGAAATCATTAATTCCTTTTTATTATATCACCCGAAAAATTGCGTATTATTTTACAGCTCAATACATGCAATGAAACGACCCATAAATGGGATTTACATTCCAACCTTTTCTGTAATAGTTACATACTAGAAAAAAAAAAAACGTTAAAAATTTGCTTCGGTAATTACTTGAAGTTACTTTACAACTTTAATCCAACATTCGCCTAATAATATTTAAAACCTTAATAACCGATATACTGTAATCTTAACATGTAAATGTCCAACACAATACGTTTTAGGAACAGAAGTCTATAGGCTTGCGGTGGTCTAATTTAATATTATTCTTTCCGCCTCTGAGAACCAAAGTAATTGTTCCGAAACTCAAATTTTCCCCTCGTCAGAAGTTTATATTTTTTTTTTATTTATGTATGACGTAACCTTATAATACCATAAGGGACAAAAATACACCCTGTTAAATAAAAATCCAAAGAAATCTGCCCGTTTGCCGTCCTACAGGTAACCCCTTGACCCCGTTGACCCTTAAACATTGCCATCGTGCGAGAAATAGTAAATAAATCCTAGGTATGTCTTCTAATTACACTAGTAGCAAGCAAGCAATATTTGCAAAATATAGCGGCTTTTCTAGTATACCTCTACGTACGCAGTTTCACTTATATCAGACTCCTATATATCTATAATGTAGGATATCTGTCAAGCCTTTGATTAGTTCATATACGAAGCCTAGAAAGCATAGCCCCGTAAGCACCAGGCAGACCAGGAACAATGTAGATATATTTTTATTTAAGCCCATACTCTCTGGCTCTTTCGAGACCCTAATCAACCTCACTAGATTGGTCTTGTTCAGGAACTTTAAATCCTTCAAGCTATTCCACCTGGCCTGGATCCCAGCCTCTATCACTGTGCTCACTCGTTGAGCTAAAAGGCCCTTGTCCCAAGAAGGGAGCCCGGGTACGCTGATCCCAGTAGCCGTATCCAGAATATCGTCCTTCACCAGGTACAATGAGACCTTGGTCGAGTCAACGACCGGAAGGAGTCCGTAGTACATGGCCTCCAGAATTCCCCCCTCCTCCACGAATATGGTCTTGTTGCACTTTAGAATTTCGGCCCGAGTCCCGTTCAGTATTTGGCCTAGCAACTGCTCGGCCGAAGCTCGGCTTCGATTGTAGAGGGACCCGAATAGTTCCTTTCTCTTACCAGAACCTCCAAGGAGGGCCATCTTTAACTTAACTCTGAATGGGGACCAAGCGGCAAGCCTTCGCTCGAACTCCACCAACGCGTCCGCAAAAATCTCCATAAACTTACGCTTAATATAACTATATCTTGAATTCGGAGATGAATGTTGTTCCAAGCCAGAAAGTATTTTCTCCGCCATTGAACTAACAAATATGGAATTGAGCAGACTCCGGTAGTACTCGGTTGAGCCTGACCTCAAGACAGTCTTATCCAACCAGGCTGATCTCCTCTCCAACTCCGCCTTCCAACTCCTTCTGGTTGGAAGGATAATTTTGTAGTCCTGGTCCATGGCTTCCTGGAAACTGGTGATCCGGGTCTCGGGTAGAGGGCAGACCAGATTCGTTATTACCAGCCCCCTGTACCCGTTGGTAAGGACGAGTGAGAGCATTAGGAAGACCAGAAGGAACGTGTTAAAGGCTCGACTACTCCTGAGCCGGCTCTTGAGCTGATAGTCCTGTTCTAGGAGGAATGAGTAGAGGAGGAGTAGTCCGTACTCCTCCACGCCCTCCTTCCAGAATACGAAGGCAAGGAACAGGAGACATGCCCCGAGGGAACCGATAAGGAGGATCCAGGTCCTGATCTGAAACGGCCTGAAGTAGGCCTTGTAGCTCAAGGTAACAACTTTTGGGTTACATGCAATGAAGCCATAAGTGTCTGAGCCCGTGCTGCTGTAGAACGAGTCCGCATATACCCGGCGGAAGTCTGCCTTGAGGTCCAGTCGTATGTTTTTAAAGGGTTGGTCACTAGTGAACCCGAGGTACCGGCTGGGGACGGGCTTCGTCTCGTCCCGAACGAAGATCGTTGCATTAGGCAAGAAGTCCACAATGACGGAGCTCAGGATAATACCATGACTTATTGTACTCCCTCTAAGGTACTCCACCGCAGACAGTTGGCGAGTTGGGCCCCAGTACTCACCCTGAATCTTTTCTCCCAGCCCGTCCAGCTCAAACACAGTGTTGAAGCAGAAGGACTTGAGTTCCGAACGAATCCGCTCGTTGAGAACTTGTATCCCCACGTCTGCCACCATGTAGCGGAGGCTGGTTTGAAAGGAACAGGCCGAGTCGAACCGAAGCGTGACGTCGACGAGCTGGCCCGGACCCAAAGTCCAAAAATAAATGAAAGGTTTAGGCACGTAGTCACGGTCGGGAAGGCCGGTTAGCCAAATGTTGGGCTTGCTAAGGTCCTTAATCATACTTGAATTCGTCAGGACGCTTAGGTGTAAGTATCCATAACGGTTGATCTGTCCATGTATATCAGTTTGAGCTCCATCGTTGTCCGCTCCCTGTCTTTCGTCTCCAAATATGCTAACCCGCCTGTCCCAGTAGGACGTGGAGTGGAGCCAGTTGTGACGGTACCGGAACGCCTTTCGAATATCACCCACAGAGTCAGGCTCAACTATTATTATTGCTACACAGTTTAGGCGCAAATTCAAGGCTCGGCTCATAGTCCCATTAGTGCAGGAAATGGTTGGAATAGTAAGAGAAGGGTCCTCTTCTCGCAGATTTTCTGTTACGAGGCCACACGCCGGCTCTGGCTCTTGAATTGTTGAAATGGTGTCGGAATAGTCGGATTTTGGAGTTGAGATTAAGACTGGAAAGTCAAGGGGAGGAAAGGTGGAGGGTCTTTTTAGATAAACGATATCCGTGTAGCAGGATTTGTATTTCTGGAATATTTGACTCAGGACTCCATGGCTCTCCTGGTTGGCAGTGGAATTAACCGAAGGGAGTTTCGGCAGGACCAATAATTGTAGAACCATGGCTCCCCAAGAAAAAGTACACTGTCGGGCCATATTTAATATCATATGGGCCGCTTTTTACTCAACAATTCATATTCTGCAGCACAAATGTTAAACTAGCGGTTATTGATCCAGAGGCTATGAACTAGCAAACAACCGCTTGTCAGAGCAAATGATTTCCTATATTGAATGCTCATGTTTATTCTGACATTGTCTAAGGACTTCCCATCGAACCAGCTTTCATTGGCGTAATGTACTCCTTAGCTTCTGGATTATTAATGCAATTAAAGATAAGCTCACTGAATTCAGGTGAGCAGTTTATAAGTGCATTTATTTAATTATTCATGCTGGGTAAGTAAACTCATTAGGAAAATAACTTCATGCTACTGACTCCTTCTGTGTTGATCGGTTTCATGTCAGAAGCTTGACTGAAGATTTCCATAACTTTTTGATCAGCTGATGCGTACTGCAAGGCTTTAAATGGAGCCTACCCTTATAAATTACATTAAATGGGGACATTGTTCAATAATGGGTTAGCTGAAGATGGAACAGGTTAATGACGACTTCGTAACTATTTTTTAAAGTAACTCGTGGTGTTCAGGAATCTTTTCATCACGTACGTACGTTTGAGATCTTTAGAAAATGTAGTTGCTGATTCCGCGATAGCGCGGGGCTTGTTGGCTATTTTTCCATTTAGCCTTCAGCTCAATCTATGTTGTACTGTCCATGTCCACTCCCCTCTGTAAACATGAGGCTCTCCCACAGGCTTTTCTCATCGAGTGATGGTATCAAAAGTGCAATCTGGGTCCAAGCTAGACAGTACTTGGATTTACAAGGTATTGTGGAAAGGTTATATGGCCAATTATGATAAGTGAGTTGCACTAGATTATTAAATCTTACAGTCCAGGAAAAACCTTCAATTGAATATTATCTTTACCCGTCAAGACAGTCTAATCACTAATCACGTAGATACAGAGCCATGATCTCGAGAAAAATAAGCATATATTAGGAAAACAACCTTGGAATTAATACGGCTATCGGAGTGAGCAGAGATTCGATCGCTCGAATACACACTGATCTCATGGCCATACCAGAGTAAGATTGGAGTTTTATACACTGAGCCATCGACCCCTCCTGCGCCATATGGAGGAATAAAAAATGTCAATAATTCCTTTAAGGATGTTTAGAGAAATGTAAACAAAAATCAAAAATAAATATCTGTTGCTAGGGGTCATGTAATTGGTCAATTAAGGTCTGATCCCTTAACACTATAAGTCCGAAATTCAAACTTGGTCTTTGTATTGGGTATAACTTTTTGTTTAATTTTGTTTTTGGGCGTACGTTGAGAAATGCAAACTGTAGGTAGCGGACAGTGCAAAATCGGCTATTATTTTATAATACATAGTTAGAATAGCGCCTTATATTGTTAATAATGTATTGTTCAGAATATATTGTCAAATACTGTAATATTTTGGTTGCAGCTCCTGCTAAAGAATTTCATGAATGATTTGTTATCAACGGGTGGAAAGTCGAGTGGATGGCTGTCAATGATTTCAGCTCTATTTCTTGGATTTACCATTCTGATTTACATTCTTCTTTGGAGAGATCAGAATGTCCATGGCTGGACCCAAGTCTCATTTCTTATTGCACTATTCTGCATGTATTTTAGCGCCGGCCTTCGACGGTTGATTGGATACGACGCCCTTCAAATGCGTAAAGGACTGGCTGTGACCTTAGGTAGTTTCGAAATCCTCACAGATTTTTTAAAGTCGGCATTCAAATCTACTATTGTAACATTCTCAATTTCCAGAAGCACTTGAAGACTTCGGCGGTGTGGCGACTTCAACTAACATTGCAGCCCTTTCTTTTGATCTACTGTATGCTCTTTGGTTCGTAAATTATAAATACTTTAAAACAACGGGTAACTTAGATGTTGTACTATACCTTGTTTCTGACCAGGAATATATTACCAACTTCGAAGAATTCTGCAGGCGTGAAAAGATTTGCACTTACAACAGGCTTGGCATGGGGTATTAGTATGGTAGCAATTGCGTTGAGTCTCGTATACAGAGTAAATCACAGGTAAGTAAGTAATTTTTTAAAAGTTTTAATTGGAGCCGATTTTCGATCCAAATGATGTGAATATTCATTTAGACTGCAAGAAATGGACGCCACAGACTTGCATCTTGTGTCTAGACATCTAGTGAAGAGGCTGGAGTACTTCCTCTGTATTCAAATGTTTGGAATGGCTGACACTATTTGGTGGCCTGCATTCCTGCTATCCTTGTTAGGTATAAATCTGGTCATGTATGTTGGGTGCATGGGCATACTTTGTAGAAGAAAGAAGGAACTCAAGATTACCTTGGAAAATATGAACAAAACGGAGAATCTGACTGTTTGGTAGGAAACGAATACTTTTTTTTGGACAGAACTTAGTTTCATTTTAAAACTGGCTTCTGTATTTTTATTCCAGGATCAGAAGGTTTGTCAAGTTGACCCTCCTAATGGGCCTCTGGTGGCCAGTGAGCGTAGTTTGCCTGTTAGAGTGCATGGCAACGCTGGAGCACACAGTGAGCGCATGGAAGGGGGCTCTGGAAGGGTTTTACCTGGGACCAGAGAGCGTTCAGTACACGATCCCCTGGCATGTCCACGTAGTTTCCAACTACTTAGCCATTCAGGCCCTAATCATATGTGCAATATTTGTATGTAATCATAAAACATGGAATGGTTTGAAGAAACGATGTTCTGAGCTTAGTACGCTAGCGTACTCAAATTAAAAACACGTGGGTTTATTGTTTATTCACTCGTCTGTATAGACATATGAATACATATGTTACTGGTTATATACCTATAGATTTGGTACAAAGTAAGTATAAATAATATTGATTAAAGATTTAAACGTAATAATATTGTGGTATGTAGGTATGTAAATATTATGGCTGATGGCTATTCCGTGATTCAATATAAATAAAATACGAATCAACCACTTACTGCAGTGATATAGATAACGTTTAACTCGCCAAGCGGTGAGATTAATTTAAGCAAGCAAGATACACAATGGAAGAATATTTATTTAAATTTATTTTATAGAACCCGGGCCTGGTTCTACGCTACTACTGTCAGTAGATACGTGAAATTTTACTGAGCTGAAAACTTCGGAATACAAAAAGGCTGTAACAGCCAATAATGTTATGAAAAAGCAACACATGAATTTCATATCATCAGCTGAGATGCAATTTATAATATTCTGGCTCATGATTTGCTATCATTTAGAATGAAATGTGAACCTAATTCCGCGATCATAACTGCGGCAGCATGAGTGTGGGCACTTGTTACTTTTGGCATTATTGAACTGTCGATCACCCGAAGTCCTTTCACTTTCAGCACCCTGTTACATGACAATATTAATATTGTAGACTTTATAAAATTGCATGCCTAGTTAGGGGTCATTAAAAGAATTGTTGATTAAGACGAAGCGCCAAAACCCACTCGCTCACCTGAGCTTTGAATCGACAACAGCGGTCGCATCCGTCGCATCCTTTCCCATTTTGCAGGTTCCCGAATAATGAAGAATGGTCCTGGCTTCATGCCTAATTAGACATGCCCAATAGTCTCTTGACCTGAACTCCTTATCCTCACACCCTAGAACTGACTGATTGGGCTCCAGCACCGTTCCAACAGACTTGAACTCCTTACCTTCCTCGATAATTTTCAGAGCAAGCTGGATTCCTGTAAATATGAAACACTGCTATGGAGGAGCCCCTACCAGATTAGCGGCCTTTGATCAGTGTAGTAAATAGGTGCTGGCTAGAGACTTAAAATTATTTCTTGTTCCATGTATTTCTATTTGCGCAGTTTACCATCGATAAAGTTCTCAATATCTGCGGGATGAGTCAAGCACTTGGGATCGACAAGGGGCTGCACGTTGGGGTCTTTACTGCCGAGCCTAAGCGTACCAACACTTTGAGGCCTCACAAGAATTATGATTGGTCCTAAGACGTCAACTTGGGCTGGGGTCGGAACCGGTCCAAGCGTTTTTCCCATAAGAACTTCAAAATGGGGCCAATCCTGGTCTCCGCTCGTTGGCCCAGACGCAAATGCAACTCCGCATTGTGGGACTACTTGACCAAGTGGACCTGAGTCATGAGGAGTACCAACATGTACCAAATATAATTAAAACGGAAAATATTGCGTTCGTTAAAACCTTTTCCTTGTGTCAGATATTCAATTATTGTGTTGTAAGTTGCAGGGCCGTAGCAGCGCTTGGTCCGGCCTGGAGCAAGAATTTAATGGAAAATATACTAATACCTACCGATTTTTTTTATGAAAGAGTACTTGTAAAACCGAATCACCTTTAATTTATATGTGAAACTTCATTGCTCAAAACAAAGTACGGCGTCCGAAAAGACGCGACGGAGTTTCCTAAGATGACGAGTCCCTTTGAAAGTATAAAACAAGCGTCACGAGTTACATTGAACGATTTTTGTTAAAATTACGAAATTAAATCAAAACATATTTAATTCGATAACTTATACCGCGTTAGACACTATTCAATGCTAAATTTGAAACGCCACAATAAAATGGAATAAAACTCAAAACAAATGTTTAAGGAAATGTACAAAACTTGCGAAAAACGAAGAAAAATGGGCAAAAGTAGGTCAAAAGTGACTTGTTTCGGATAATCAAATTGATGCGAACACTTAGACACCTTTTTTCCCTGAGCGGGCAGATCTTTCCTTGACAACACAATGTGTGCGTAAATAAATACGGAAAAGTTAACTCCCGTAGGGTATACATATCCCCTCAAATGTGTGAAGAGCATTTTCCGGCTAAACGGCTCAAATAACGCGAAAAATGTAATATACATACAAATTGGGGAATACGACATAGATGCCGGATCTCAATTCTAGCTTTCGATAAATTGCAAATTACTGTCCTAAATCTTCAAACAACGTCGCCGACATGGCAATTTAACCCACTTCCCAGGCACTTTGCCTATCTATTGAAATTATTGTAGCTCACACAAATCTGTTTTAAACAAGCTTAATTTGACCTCTTTAGGTCAAGAAGGTCCTGAGATATTTGACCTCTTCGTGACGCATTTCGAGTCTATTTCTTAACACACGTTTACATAGGGAGTTACCCTTACCATTCTCAGATCAGGTGTACTTCATCGG
>JAQFZY010003014.1:0-10418 GCA_034696285.1 Hypogastrura burkilli | reverse complement strand
TTATTTTCATGGGGCGGGTACGGGCGGCCCGTTTTTCGCCTTTGGCCGGGCGGGGCGGCACGGGCCGAGATATCTGAGGGGCCAAAATACTCTAGCCGAAGGAATATGTCAAAAGAAGAGAAAAGTTCGTGTGAGCAGAAGAAAAAAGGCGCGAGACTCACGACTCACGACGTAGCCACACAATTTTTTGCAAAACAAACCTGTGAAAATCCGTTTTAAAGTGACCGTGAAATCGGGAGAAACAATTTGAACTTAATTTAACCAAATAGTGGCTGCTTCCCCAAGTTCTTTTCTGAAGAACCGGGCTTGAAAACTTCAGCCAATGAAGATTAAAGCTAAATTAAAATCCTGATGAAAATAAGATTGTACATACGAGAATGCCTTGCCTGGTCTGATTAGCAAAGACTTGTTCCATATTTTCTTCTAAATCAAAAAAACACTTTGTTCGTTATTTTTATGTTGTAAAAACTTACTGTCTAAATTTTACTCTGAAGTGGTAATATGCTCTCGTCTCCTTCGTTTCAAATTTTTCGTCCTGGGGCAAATAATTGTATTCATAGAATTCCACCCCGAGTATGTGACAATCCTGTGTTCATATGAGTATTTGAAATGTCGTGAGAATAGTACAAAAAAAATTGTGTCGTAATAGCGTGAGTATATTTCCGGTGACGTGACTTTGTCAAAGTCAAGTATACAAAAACCGCTTTCACTTACCTCACTTCACTAATCGATTTATATACTAAACAATATATTTGTACTAATTCGCTCCAAGCGTTGAGCCAAACGCGCTAAACCGCGAAACCACGTAAACGCGAAACCACGAAAATTGTTTGCACTTATCAGGGAGATTTTGCCATAAATATTGTGTCAACATTGCTGTAGTTTGTAAATGACAATACAAAATCTTTGAATTCCATGAATTGTCAAACAAATGAGAGATATTCCACATTTTCCGTTTCTCGGAAACGGGAGCTCAGAAATAAAAATGGCAAGGTAAATTTTTAGATACTGGTCTTGTGAACTATCTGAAGCAATTTGGACAAACAAAATTAGCCCCGCCCGTACAAAAAACTCCTAGGGGGTTAAATTTGACCCTCGAGGGTTCAAATTTGATCCTCAGCTGGGGTGCAAATTTGGCCCCGACACCTAAATAGACCCCCGGGGACCCAAAATAGAACCCCGGGGACCTTAAATAGACCCCACGGGGATTAGATTATGTCCGAACCCCCGGGGGTCAAATTTGGTCCTCTGGACTGGGCTGAAACTTGTCAAGGGCGTGTTTGGCCCTTCTCGAAATGCCCGCAAATATATATTTTTACCTAAACTAGGCAAACTTTTTGCCTGCGGCCTGCGGCGGAATATTCTGTTCATACACGCGTATTCTTTATCAGTTTTATGCAAAACAGCTCCAAAACGTGTCTTTTGCAGCGTTCTTGATCAAAGACTTCTCCGCCTGCGGCGGAATTGATATACGTAATTTTTGGTCCCCCTCCAGGAAATCAATCCTAAATACGGCCTTTTTACTTTTAATAACATATTTTCCCTGAGCGATACGTATCTTTTTCTCCTTGTTGACAGGGTCCAATATAATTAGGTTAAAGCTTAAATTATCAAAAGTTTTCGCTTGCCGCGCAATATTCATCAAAATTTCACAGCAAGCTAAACTTCCTAAAGCCCTATCACTTGGAATAAAAGAGTAGGAATACGAACGTAGCGGCATGCAGATTCATTCCAGAAAAATTGGCCTGGTTTTGACACATGAAGATTGAGATTGCGTGAGGAATGTCAACTCCATTTCGTGTCGATTTTTGAAAAATACTTTAAAAGTTTGGTTAGATAAAAGCAACATTTGTTCGGTTAGGTCGAGACGAATTAGTAGTTTTGGTACGTTTTAACCTAACCTATCTTAAATAAACTTAAATATATGAACCTAATGAACCAAAAAAGTAGGTCAAGGGGGAATCGAACGCTCGGCTGACGGATTTTGGGTCCCACTCAGGAGCAGAATATGCCTGTATGGAATCTCCGTGCATGCTAACTGCACTTCCATTCCTACACTTTCATTCCAATAATTCGAAGTGAGAGAAGGGCTTAAAACCATACTCACCCAAATTGTTTCCTCTTTTTACTAACACGAACATGTACAGAATACGGTTGACAAGCTGCTCCAGCGTGCCAATGCTTCCCTGCTAGTTGGAACATCTTCATGGAAGGAGCAGTTTCTAGAAGCTTTAACTGTAAATGGAGGTATGTATACAGCACAACATTTTCACTGAGCTGCTAATGCAAAACGTAACCGAGACCTAGGAAATAATGTATGATCTCCTTCACAATCGGATACTGTTTGGTGTAATTGCAGGAAACGATGACGCAGAGGGCGATGATGAGAAGTTTCCGTCATGCGGAGATTATGTAAT
This sequence comes from Hypogastrura burkilli, assembly GCA_034696285.1. NCBI lineage: Eukaryota > Metazoa > Arthropoda > Collembola > Poduromorpha > Hypogastruridae > Hypogastrura > Hypogastrura burkilli. Next base: position 8,001 of record JAQFZY010003014.1, on the reverse strand, counting down.
GCACTTTCTAACTATATTTTGGAAAATAATATTTGCCTTCGTTCCTCCTACAGGTAAGGAATATTGAGTATGTAGCAATTAAATACTTACTTTACCCACCACCATTTCGTTTCTCCTTGCCTGGTGATTTAAAATGAATCATAACGAGTAAAACGCTTAGTTTAAACAGGCTACATTCATTTTCTGTTGGATTTGCTTTGCCGAGTGCCGAGTTTGTATTCCTTTTCAGCGGTTAGTTGTTTATACAGATTTGTGCGGAGGTTACTTTGCTTTCATTTTCGCTATTGCTGGAATTGGTTGTATGACGGCTATCATTGGAGATTTAGCAGCTCACATGGGCTGCAGTATCGGACTGAAAGACACAGTCACTGCCATAGTCTTCGTGGCATTGGGAACCAGTATTCCAGGTAAAGTAAAAGTACCTTCAATTAGTTGGCTGAGTAGTCCTTAGGTCGCGATCGCTCCCGAGGAGTTGACTGTGCTCGACCCGGTGTAGTGCAACTCCCACCCACGTACTGTCCATATCCATAGACTTCTGTCTTCATCACGAGTTCTCGGAGTCCGTTACTTAAAGCAGGCAGGCAGGCGCAAGCAAGGTTCGAGCTCCTACTCTAGAATAAAGGTGAAAGGGGGCATCCATATATATCGATAGCAGTTTTGTGGGTGGGGCAGTTTACGATTTGATATCATGTGATATCAGTGTGGGTGGGTCACTCTGCGCAAAGCTATCGATATCACCCAAATTAACCTTTTCTCACTCTCAAATAACACATACTCTTTGAGGCTTTATATATTTTTAAAAGGGTTGAGATATGTCGACAGAAATTATTAAGACGATTCAGCTACCATTATTGGGTGGGATTTAATATCCATGGAACCCTAAGGGAGCGTTAATAAAGTACGTACAGGAAAAATCTCGATTTTTGACCCCCGCCCTCCCTAAAATCCGAAATCGCACGAATTGTGGTATCCCCCCCCCCATAAGTACGTACTGTTTTTGACTAAAAATTCATAAAAACTGAACACTTGCTTAACACATTAAACGGGATCAATTAAGCTTTTCTTCATAAAATTTGAGCATTAGGTACAGAATTAAGCATAAAAAGTGCAAAATATAACAATGGAAAGTATGCATCGTATTTGCGGTAATTTTTTTTTTCTAGATTAGATTGACTTGTAAAATTAGGATAAAAGTAATCGAATTGTTCGTTTGGTGTCATTGATCAAAACAAGGTGTCGGAATGCTAACTGCATACTCAAACCTACGAAATATCCGCTTAATTTTGTTTCGTAATTTTCAGGCCATATTTTGAAAGGAGTTTGGCAAAAATCATCCTGGCAAAATTTCATGTAGACTTGTTACTGGTGGGGTACAACAATTAGACCCGTTAATTTAAGAGTTTGAAGAAGATATTGTGATTGTCGCTATACTGCGATAGTTGTTTGGATTTAAAAATTTTAGAAATTCTCAACGTTGAAAGAACCTAGCGAGATATATTTTACTAACGATTATTCATGTATACTTTCATGACAATTGGGGCACATACGTCTTCAATATCTCCGGGGGCATACGAATAATGAAATTCGGGTAGATAACAAAATTATCTACCCAAATAATTTCTACCAAAACTGTTCGGAAATTTTATTTTATGCTTATAATACTCCTAAAGACATCCTGATTAAATTAATGCGACACACTCGCCTGTTTGCTAAAATCATATTTTTTCATAATTTTGAAGTTTTTTTTGCAAATGAAGAAATCGCTTTTTCGAAAAACTGTTAAAAACACACTGAGATAATGTACTTAAGATTATTCATGTAAACTTTCATAACAATTGGGGCACATACGGCTTCAATATCTACGGGGGCATAGCGATTATGAATTCCGGGTAGAAAAAAAAATTAAATACCCAGTTAATTTCTACCAAAATTGTTCGGGAATTTTTATTTTGTGCTTATAATACTTCCAAGGTCATCCTGATTAAATTGATGTATTATACTAGCAGGTTTGTTAAAGTCTTTTTTTTCCAAATTTTGACAATTTTTTAGAAAATGAAGAAATCACTTTTTCGAAAAACGGTCAAATAACCCCCGAGATAATGTAGGTAGATACTTAAGATTATTCATGTAAATTTTCATAATGATTGTTTGGAGGCCCATCCCAGCCCAGGGCGGGAACCTGGAAACCTAAAAATTTTGATTTTAAACGTCCATCCTATACTAAATAAGTACCCAAAATGTCAATTTGATTTGCCGACCCATAAACCAACTTTTATTTTCGAGCGATCGAAACCTAGAATACTTGCTCATATGTTTCCTGTGTCGTACATTTTTTTAGAAATTCATTTATGATGTTTTATTATTTTCGTATAAAATAATTATTTATACGGCTAGACGCAGAATTCCCTGTAGAGTCCAAATATGCAACTTAATAAAATTTATCTCAATTAGTTGATGAGAGGTGTTGAGATGAAGTGAAAACCGAAAATTAACAAGCCAGATAGAGAGCAGAGAAGGCTTGCCTAGCAGCCACCCGGCTCAATCTCAATGACAAACAAAACAAATGCTCCTGCTGTAAAAAGTCGCTGAGCATGCCTTGAGTGTGCTCTAAAAAGGACGAAACAAGTTCAGTTCATATTAACCCAGAACAATTTTCTAAGATTCAAAGGTCAAGAAAGGTCCCTTGGCGATTCCTGGTTCATTGTACGGCTGTTCAGATTAATCCGGAGCGTATTGGCAACTTTAATTGGATAGATTTAACGTATAGCTGGAGTGCACTAATACAGTCGGGTCCATAGGACAGATTTGCCTCCCTAATGGTCTTACATGTAAACTGGTCACCTGAGGAAGCAGATAAAGTGGACAGTTAAATTGAAGTGCTTAAGTTGTTCAGAGCATGGCTTTCTAAAAAATTGGCGTGTTGATTTGAAGTTTGTCATGTCGTTCTTCAGAAGCCTACGAAAAGAGTAGCATGAATGGTCACACAGGGAGACAAATTTGCTTCTCTTTGGAGGTATTTTTGCCTCTCAGGGAGCTAAATTTGCCTCCCTCGTATATATCTTTATGAAAAAACCTAACCTAACGTTACTTTTACATTTAATATTTAACACACCCTGTGCCTTAGGACCTTTGCTAGGCAATAAAACTAAAAAAAGTCATGAAGTTTCATCGTTTGAGCCTTAAAACAGTTTTTCACTGACTTCTCAAGAACGACATGACAAAATTCAAATCGCCACGCCAACTTTTTATAAAACCATGTTCTGAACAACTTAAGCTCTTCAATTTAACTGTCCACTTGATTTACGGTACTGTACAATCGCAAAACGTGTCAAAGGGGCAAATTTGCCCCTCAGGGAGGTAAATTTGCCTCCCGGAGGGTCAAATTCGCTTCCCCATGTGACCAGTTTACATGTAAGAGCATTATGGAGGCAAATTTGTCCTATGGACCCGTCTGTAATACAGATGGTGGTAATCAGAGTTCCCTTCGTGTGTTTGGAATTAGGGCCCAGATTGGTTGGTAAAAGGTCAGATATCTCAGGAGTCCTTTGACCTACAAAGGTCAAATTAAGTTTGTTTAAAAGGTAATTGTAAGATCTAAATAATTTCAATATATGGAAGGGCTATTCGTATGGGAAGTGGGTTAAATAGACACCTCGGCGTCGTTTTAAGGTACTAGGAGTTAATAAAAAACAATTTTTGAGATCCGAACCATCAATGGGACCGAATTGACTAATCTTTATGCGTCTTTAATTTTTAACCTAGGATAAGCCGTTATCTCAGAATCGTTGTCCGAAGAATTTAGGGGGGGGGGGGAGGGTAAATGCATATCCTTCGGAAGAAACCTTTAAACGCTTTTCCATTTTGTTTATTTACGCGTTTTAAGATTACCAAGGCGTCCACTTAGGCAAAAAGCCCTTCACTGTTGTGGCTTACTGAATCCCTGAATAGGAGTCCGTACCCTGTTTGTGCCATACCTGCTTTACAGTGAGAAAATTATATCCAAACCCCCCTGCCCCCCGTAAGGCCTCACAGTATGGAATTAGCCCATCTCGAACGTCACGACGAACCAAACTCCACTCTCCACTCAGCCGGCCAACTCAAACTCTCCATGCCATTTTGCCGTAAAAGAAATATAATGTATTTAATTTCGATAAATTGGTCAGAATTGGTGAAATAACAATAATTTAATTGCACCAAGATATACAAAAATGTCTCGTCTTTTCAATTGTCATGCTTATTTTTGCAACTTTTTTGGTATTGAGGCTATCTGGCAGAATTTAGCGAAGGCGGGTCAAGAGATCATCCATCAAATACGCGTGTGTGTTGTAGGTGGCTGGGAGGACGACCGGTAATACTTGGTACCGTTCGCTTATATTGAAACCACCCACTCCTCGGTTAAGCCGTTTGTCGTAGACGTGTATTAATTATTCTCATTGAAGTTAGGTTTGGTTACAAAAATTCGCCTAACCGAACTGAAACACGTGTCATACTAATGTTAGTTAGATTTTGCTTTGAGTTTGGTCAGGGTCCCTGTAGTATATGCACCGACCGAGAAAATTATTTGAACGTAAGAACAAAAACATGGTAACATTTAATCTTGAAAGAATAATAATTTTACCCGCATTAAATTTTAAAATTCGCCAATTTTTCCGTCATAATAGAAATAATTCGTTAATGTGACTGTTTTTTCCAAATGGTGAAAATCGTGAATTCGTACGTGACTGGGTACGATCCAATCTCAACTCCATTTCGTGTCGATTTGTGAAATATACTTAAAAACTTAATAGTTACCTAAAAAATAAACAAAGAGGAGGTGTTGAACGCGTTAACTAAAACCGGGTAATATTTTTCGTAAAAGAATGATATTTTTTTCTGAACGAGTAATACATTTTTCTTAACGAGTTATATTTTTTTCTAGAACGAGTAATACTTTTTCCTAAAAGAGTAACATTTTTGATATGAAACAGTTTCCTTACTTTATACCTATATTGGGTGTGGGTTTGCCTATTACTGGCCGCCTTTGGTGCATGTCCTCTCGCCTGTGAGAGGAGGATACGAGCGAGGAAAGGACGGTTCGGAGGAGACAGACGTTTGAGATGGGCTTTTTCCTTACTGTGGCCTGGGGTTGAGACCTTTTTCCCTAGTATTTTTTGTAATGTTAATTTCTCTGCTGGTGGTGGCTTCTCCGGTGCTCCTCTACTCAGGCACAACAAGAGATTGGGCTGTGGGAGAGTGGGATATGCCCTATGCTCACCTTCCTCACCATCCATACACTCCGCACACCCTCGATTTTATGGGTTGTTTTGAAAGGTTGTCGCTCCACATTCCCTTCGTCTTCCGTAGGTAGTACTACTGCTACTCTTTATTTATATTATCTGATTGTTGTAAAACATTGAGCAGTTAATTGTTGTTCGAAAGAAGTACTTTATGTGTGTTGATGAATCTAAATTTCGTCGACCTCCAGCAAGTCAGATCCTGCAACATATTGGTTGTATTTTAATGTAGAATAGAAATAGAGTACTATAAAACGGGAAATTGAAGTAAAAAATATTTTAAACCTTCCACTAGTGTTCTTTTTAACTTTTACTGTTGTGCCCGTCATGCTAAATACCTTTGACTCTCACTTACGCTGAAACGAATTAAAAAATTAATATTATATTTATGCTCGGGTTATATATAACCAGTTATTAATTTTAAAATTACAATCATAATAATATTAAGATACTGTGATTATAAATTGGCTTGTAACTACTACAATACATTGACATTATAGTATATGTATAGTATTGAGCAGACTAAATGATTTTATATGCTATATTCATGCTGATTATGCACATGAATTCGAGTACTGCATATAAAATCATTTAGTCTACTGAATACTATACATATAATGCAATTTAAATGTATTGTAGTAGTTACAAGCCAATTTATATTCACAGTATCTTAACATTATGATGATTGTAATTTCAAGATTAACTTGTTATATATAACCCGAGCATACAGAAAGTATTAATTTAATTCATTTCAGCATAAGTGAGAGTGAAAGGTATTTAGCATGACGGGCATAACATTAAAAATTATAAAGAACAATAGTGGAAGGTTTAAAATATTTTTTACTTAAATTTTCCGTTATATAATACAAGTTACAACCAATATGTATAGGATCTGATGTGCTGGAGGTCGACGGAAGGTAGATTCATCATCTCAAACAACTACTCCTTTCGAATAACAATTAAATGCTAAACGTTGTACAACAATCACAAAATAACAGTAAAGAGTATTACTACCTACAGAAGACGAAGGGAATGTGGATCGGACCAGTTCACAACAACCCAGTAAATCGAGGGTGTGAGGAGTGTATGGATGATGATGGAGGTGAGCATAGGGCATATCCCACTCTCCCAGAGCAGCACAGCCCAGTAATCTTGTGCCTGATGATGAGGAGAGAGAGGAGAGGGAGGAGAGGAGGAGCACCGGAGAAGCCACGACCAGCAGAGAAATTAACATTACAAAAAAGACTATGGACTCAACCCAGCAGGCGCCAGGCCTTCTTACGGGGGGCGCGTTTGGATATAATTTTCTCACTGTAAGCATAATCAGTCAATGGGGACAAAAAAGGTTTTCTCTAATGTAGTCTTCGAGCTTTTTTTAAAACTATGATCAAATCTGGCGGTCTCCGAGTTTGTTTTTGAGATGGCGCTCGTGAAGTATTATCTGGGGTTAATCCCTTGTGTAATATGAACTGCACTTACGGAGCATATACTTTGTCTTTGTTTATATTACGATATAATTTAATTAATGCCTCTGTTAGCATACGAACACCATAACTAAATGAAATATGCATATATATTTGTGAGTTCATTTTATTTTTATCGTGAATAACATTACATTCATGTTACAAAACGCAAATTTAAGTATCTTGTAAATTGGATATCTTTCGTTGCGTTCTTGTTAACTTAATTACATCCCGTTTTACTGATCTTGTATAAAAATGGAATCTTAACATAATATAATACGGTATTAATTTTGAAAGAACAATCGCCCCATGGTCGTGCTCGTCGCATCCAATTAGTGTATCGTCCAGGGTGCCAAGTTTGTAAATGACTCGATACAGTACGTCCCCATACAGCCCCATACCCATACCTTAACTTGTCGCTCAATCGTTGCCATCTCACCGTACTTAATATTCATAATGAAATTAGCCCGTCTACCGTTGTTAACTTAATTTGCCAATTTTCGAATCGTATCCTTTCGGAATCCCAGTAGTGCATAATGTCTTGTAAAGTTTTTACTGAAGTGTAACTGCGAGGAGAATCCAAGATCGGGTGGAAATCGTCACAAGAACTAGAAATTTAAGACAATTGCAATTAAAATAATGAATATTTTAGGGGACGTACTTTAATTACGTAAAAATCCGTTTTTTTCTGGACCCATCCCTCCCCTCTGTAACGCACACGTAACGCTAAACCTGAACCCCTCTCCCCTGTCTGTCACGCACATGTAATTATAAAATTAAGTTAAAACCGAAGAAAATGTACTTATTTAACGAATTTGACCTGTAAAATCGCTTAATATGGCTCGTCTCTTACTGTTCTCCGATGCGTTACGTAGTTAAAGTACGTTCCCTTATTGGTATTACGCGCAGCGTCTGCTGCGGAATGTTATAGATTGAATTTGAAATTAAATAACGTTTACCTTCCCTGATCGTTACTGTAATTGGAGTTCAGTCCGGCGCTAGCGGTGTATTTGACAGGCTGTCTTTCCCGCCGCTTGACAGCTTCAGTGCGGTTTTCTGGACTCTTTGCTTTATTGGGGACTCCTTCACGGGGTCTCGAGGTAGCGACGGAAATATTGTAAGGATAGCATCCTTTGTCAGTGTCCAGTTTGCCCTCTCCGTGAATACGTTTTTACCAGCAATGTTTGAACAGTCTGCTTTTACGATGTACTTATCCTCAAAATGTTTGTGACACACACGATGATTATTATTAGTTGGGTCAAACG
>JAQFZY010003013.1:0-10428 GCA_034696285.1 Hypogastrura burkilli | reverse complement strand
TTGACGACACAAAGATTGACATCCCAAGGGACCTTCGTGAACATTTATTTGTCAAAAAATAGTTTTTCGTTAATACATTGTTCACTTGTTTCATCCTTTTCAGGGCACTCAGGCTTCATTGCGACTTTTTACTGGGAGCATTTTTTATTTCCAAATTTTTAAGGGTAATAATTAATAACACATGCGATGACATGTGTCATGCATTTCACACCGTAACAATAATAGAGCTGGAACATATTTTATTAATATAAACAATAACGTTGTCATGGGTGACGCACATAAGACTGATACTACAGATAATGGGCATTCGATTTCCGTATTTAAATGTGTGTTATGAAATCGACATCAAATCGGTCACTAAAAAGTCAGATATCTCAGGACTCCTTTACCCTACCGAGATCAAATTAAGTTTATTTGAAAGCCAAATGTATGGCTTATAATAATTTCAGGTGTTGGGATGACTAAGTACATGGGAAGTGGGTTAAATGGACAAGTCGAGGTCGTTTTTCATGAATTTTGGGCCGAAGGAAATGAGAAATGCAAAATTAAAATTGAAGTGCACCAAATTCACCAGCTTTTATGCGTCTTTAAGTTTTTGCGTAGGTTGAGCCATTTACTCGCAATCTTTGACAGACGAATTTAGGGGGGGGGGGGGGAGGGAAAAGCATATCCTTCGGAATGAACCTTTAAACGCTTTTTTATTTGTTTATTTACGCGTATTAAGGTTACCAAGGCGTCCACTTAGGCAAAAATGAGAAATGTAAAATTAAAATTGAATTGCACCAAATTCACCAGCTTTTATGCGTCTTTAATTTTATGCGTAGGTTGAGCCATTTACTCGCAATCTTTGACAGAATAATTTAGGGGGGGGGGAAGCATATCCTTCGGAACGAACCTTTAAACGCTTTTTTATTTGTTTATTTACGCGTATTAAGGTTAACAAGGCGTCCACTCAGGCAAAAAAGAAATTATATGGCGAAAAAAAAAAATATGCACGCAAGCATAAAATGTGCGGGGAGAAATACACATTTACGAGCACGAAACTATTAATATATTCAACAAATTAAGTACTTTAGTATTTAAAAAAAACACACAGGGCCGAAGGCGCAAATTTTTTGAAGTTTTGGCTGTAAAAGTATAATTTTTAGAGTAAAAAGTCACCAAAATATAAAAAAAAAACTTTATTTTTCCTTTAAATATGCACTAAAAATGCAAAAAGTGCAAAATATGATTCAATGTCGTAAAAATCGCAAATATGCTAAAATATGTCAAATAAAACTGCATATATGAGGTCGTACTGACCGAATTCGTGGACATTTGGCAAAAGATTTGCAATAGCCATACGTCATAAAAATATACTTTTATGTCGAAACCCGTTCCTTACTAATCATAATGACAGGTATAGTGAAAAAGCCCGTGTCATATTTACATTCGCCAATTCGCATACTTTATTTTTTGGCTAAAGTCACTATTTTTGTGGCAAAACAAATGTTAGATTAGAAATGGTTTCGTGGAGTATTTGTAACAGTAATTAAATGGAACTACTCACCAATTTGCTCTTCCAACCTACAGACCCTTGTCAAAATAGAGCATAATGAGACTCGCTCTCTAATACTGAGAAGCGCCATGGAAATGACCCATGTCCCCGCCCCGCTCCAAAGTATGTGAATAACTAGCTCTGTGGTTGGCAGGCTGGTCGGAGACAGGAGCGCCATTCCGAACCGCGCCAGGAGCACCGTGAGCCCAAAGAGTATTGTTGAGAAGTTAAGGACGCTGAGCCAGAACCAAGGGCCTTCCTCGTGCCAACTTATTTGAAGGGATCCCTTAGAGGTCAGAGTCGTCTTGTACGGAAACACACCGCAACGTCTCAGCGTGTTAAAATACTGCCGGTAGCTTGAGAGGTCACCGAAAGGAGTCATCTTCACAAATGGAAGTAAAAAAACGCAGACTAACCCTTGCTGTTTGGAGAAAGGCGTTTTACCAATTACTATTGAATATTCATACTTTAATCTAGGGCTGCGCTATGCCTTGAAAAATATGTAGAATCAATCCCACACTCCAATCCAAACTACCATCATTGACTCTTATGTGTGTTCTTCCTATTTCTAATTAATTTTGGGCCTTATCTGAAATAGAAATCAAGAGTTTTCCAGCTGCTTGTGGAAAGACAGGAGGGTTCGGGAGATTGCTTAGGATTCGTCACCTACGGGCTTTTGCCTGTACAATACATGGATGTGATAATAACGGAACGGATTTCGACATAATAACGGAACGGATTTTTATGACGTATGACTTGCAAATCTTTTGCCAAATGTCAACGAATTCGGTCAGTACGACTACATATATGAAGTTTTAATTGACATATTTTAGCATATTTTGACTTTTACGACATAGAATCATATTTTGCACTTTTTCCGTTTTTAGTACATATTTAAGGAAACATAATGTTGTTTTTTTTTATTTGGAAACTTTTTACGCTAAGCATTATACTTTTACAACCAAAACTTCAACAAATTTGCGCCTTTGGCGCTGTGTGTTTATTTTAAATACTAAAATACTTAATTTGTTCAATATATTAATAGTTTCGCGCGCGTAAATGCGTATTTCTCCCCGCGCATTTTGTGCTTCGGTGCAAATCTTATTTGTTTAGCATATACTTTTTTAGAGCATATTTTATGTTTTAAAAGCATATTTTGGGGTTTTTAAGGACATATTTACCGTTTTTAAGGGCATGTTTTCATTGTTCTTCTGTGCATAATAACATCATATTTCAAGGTTTGTTAGGGAATAATAATCCGTTCCTTAGAGATCAGACGTTAAGACACAACGTTCAAGTGTTATATAATATTTTTGGATCCACATAAAAATAATACATATGTAACCTTCCATTGATGCGTCATGCACCACTTCCCGAGATTCGGGTGAATCGTTTTGACATTTGACCATATTATGTCAGACAATTATCATGTAATTGATAATTGACCTAAATGCGCGTATGCAAAATTCATACACATATGTGTAACTTGTATAGGCAATAGAGCATATTTCAGAGTAGAGTGCAGGGAAAATGCGGTCATGCATGGGGTACGCGTGTAAAATTATTGTTTATCAACACCCTTGAAATACAATAAACGGTTTATCAACATATTTGAAACCAACAAAGGTTTATCAACATATTTTAAATAAATGTATTCGAAACACAAAGAAACCTTTAAAGTTGATCGAAATTTTCGATTATCAACATATTTGAAACAGAAAGAAACCTTTGAAGTTGGTGAAAATTGGATTAGCCACACATTTCAATTGATTTGGTTAGTTGAATTGGTGGCCAAAATCTATATTTGATCATTTGGGTATTTTGACTTGGGCTGAACTATACAGTGCAGGCAATAAGTGGAGCCCAAATTTTACTTCACACTTGTGACAAGTTGTTTTAATTAACAATAATTAAAAATTAAAAGTAGGCCCCGCCCGCTAAGAAAGTGCATGGAATTGTACATTTAAGTTGGAACCATGTCGTCCTTACCAGTACATGGAATTACTTTGGCGGACATGGGCGATACTTATAGAATTGGATAAAGTTACGATAACGAGTGGGAGGAGCAAAGTCCGATACTATGGGTCACGAATTGGAATTGATGTGCTATTTAATTTGCAAGGATTGTATTGATTCACCACAGTGCACTGCCATTGGCACTTATTACTAAACACCACGGAGCTCTGAGTTAGTTGGTTTGGACAGGGGTTAATATTAATTGGGCTGGGCTTCTTTTGAATTCTTGAATGCTTTCTATTTTCTGTATGTTTCATAAATCTTACCTGCAGCGTCTAGCATAACAGGTCATACTTTGTTTTCGTGACATGGCTTGCTAACATCACGCCATTTGTAGAGTTAAGTAATACATTTATTTACTAAAGAAAATATGTTTACTAATTAGTTCCAAGCGTAGACCCAAGCCCGCTAAGCCACGGAGCTGCGTGCGCAATTATAAGACACGAGCCGGAGGCGAGGTCGTTACTTGTACTTACTTATGCATATATACCGACTACGCGCTCTGCCACTTTGAGACCACGTGTCGAAGGAGTTTGTGCTAGAAATGGATTTTCAAAATATGTTGGAATTAGTACGTACAATAACTACCTGCATTGAAAAAAGTTTGCATTTATTTGGTCAGTGTTGGTTGTAGTACAAGCGCCTGATGACATCAAAACATACGTCACAGCTCACAGCTCACAGCCTTAACTGATTATATACGTATAAGTAGCTACCTATATATATCAAAGTTAATCTAGCATTCTAAATATTCAATAGTGTAATGACATTGGAAACCACAAAATACAAAAATGTTGGAATATGAACCGGCAGGAATCTGTAGAACCCGCCGGCCTTCCACGACAGAACCGGGCATGCGCGAAATTTGACCCTCAGCGCCCTTCGCTGCAACCGGCTCCGAACTTTAGCTAGTCCTAAATTCCATGACTCCAAGCACCTCTTTGAGCTCGCCCGAACCTTCGAAATTTTGGTGTACGTTGTAAAGATCCGTATGACAAAAAATGCCCCATTGCTCCAAAAAACAAGGCCAGCCGCAGGCGGCATTTCTGGCCCAAGTTTCACACAGATGAATATGACGCTGCAGAGGATCACCATGGTTACCATCTTGTTAATGAGGACAGAGACGGTGAAGGTGGAGTTGAGCTGTCGCATTATCAATTGAATTTCCTTGTAAATCACAAGTGAGTCTTCGGCCTCGCCGTCCGGTGCAGTTTCTTTGAATGAAATACTTTCAAGAGATATTATGAGGACGTTTGAAATTGAGGCTAGGAGCGGATCATGTCCGCTCATATGCGTCCAAAGGAGGAACATTAGGGAGACTTCATAGGCTCCTAGTCCGATTTTGACAAGGAGCGGAAGCGCATGTGGGTCAGGGAAGGCTGATATAATGTAAGGTGGAAAGTCGAGGACGGCTGTGTAGTGAAGGCAGAGGCCGGTGCAGCCCCCAGCGCACATTAGCCCGTAAAAATACATAATTCTTTGAATTGGGGAGTGATGGAGTCTGGAGGCGGGGCGAGATTCAGCTGAAATTCACAAAATTAAATCCATAATCTGCCGCTGTAGTTACCATAACCTAATACTAGTACCGCCAAAAGATTCAGCCCAGACTTTAACTCGAAATAAAGCATACACATGAGCAAATATAAATTTGGAAAAAATTATTTGTCGGTATATACCACAAAGTCGGTATATAAACACAAAGTCTGTATATACCACAAAGTCGGTATATACCACAAGGTCGGTATATACCACAAAGTCGGTGTATACCACAAAGTCGGTATACAGGTAACACAAAGTCGGTATATAGGTACCAAAAAGTCTGTATATACCACAAAGTCCGTATATACCAAAAAGTCTGTATATACCACAAAGTCCGTATATACCAAAAAGTCTGTTTATACCACAAAGTCTGTATATAAGTACCACAAAGTCGGTGTATAGTACGAATTCGGTATATACCACAAAGTCGGTATATAACAAAAATTCGGTATATACCACAAGGTCGGTATATAACATAAAGTCGGTATATACCACAAAGTCGGTGTATACCGCATAATCGGTATATAGGTACCACAAAGTCGGTATGTACCAAAAACGGCATATACCACAAGGTCGGTATATGCCACATAGTCAGTATATACCACAAAGTCGGTATATGCCACATAGTCGGTATATACCACAAAGTCGGTATATACCACATAGTCGGTGTAAACCAAAAAGTCGGCACATACCAAAGTCGGTATATAGCAAAAAGTCGGTATATAGCAAAAAGTCGGTATATACCAAAAAGTCGGTATATACCAAAAAGTAGGTATATACCAAAAAGTGGGTATATACCAAAAAGTAGGTATATACCAAAAAGTAGGTATATACCAAAAAGTAGGTATATACCAAAAAGTAGGTATATACCAAAAAGTCGGTATATACCAAAAAGTCGGTATATACCAAAAAGTCGGTATATACCAAAAAGTCGGTATATACCAAAAAGTCGGTATATACAACCACTGAGAGTCATATTGTTATGCTAAAATCGATCTCTGCTTGATCATTTCCAGTGCTTCTATTGGGCTAAAGTCTATATTTTTCTGGCAACATTAACTACACGCCATTTGAAATTACCTTTATGTTCCCTACAGTACATTTTGAACAACCTCAGCGTAATTGGCGCTAAATTCAAATTGTGACTCACCAACCCTCTGTTCCAGCCTGCAGACCCTTGTCAGAATTGAACAGAGTGACCTCCGCTCTCTGATACTCAGAAGTGAGATGGACATGACCCAGGACCCCGCCGTGTTCCATAGTATTTGAATGACCAGCACTGTGGTTGACATACGAGTTGGAGACTGCAGTGCGATCCCAAAGCGTGTCAGGAGGATCGTGAGCCCGAATAGAATAGTTGAAAAGTTAAGAGCACTTAGCCAGAGCCAAAGACCTCTCTTGTACCAACTTATGGTAAGGGATCCTCCCGAAGTGATGGCCGTCTTGTATGGAAACACGCCGCATCTCCTCAACGTGTTGAAATATTGGTGGTAGCTTGAGAGGTCCCCGAACCGGGTCAACTTTAAATGAGTCCTTGTCCAATCCATTCTTATGGAACGAGTGACAAATGGCCTTGAACTGAGAATTCAAAGGATGGCACGACTTATACCTGCTGCGCACCCTGCGACTCTCAATGAGCGTATAATTAAAAGAGTACAGTATTAATTAAGTCGAAAAAACATTTCCGTTGAAGACCGGTTATTTTACCAAGTGTCTGAGCTTAAAATTGGAAAAAAAGGAACTTCATACACTAAGGTTTTATTTTACGTGAGCATTATTTGGATGAATTCAGGTCCGGTCCGTATTATGAATAATTTTACGTAGGTAATCTTACAAAGGCATCTAGAAACTATTGCCAGGTGGTAATCAAAAGATAAGATCATCAATGAAAGGTTTAGCATATTAGGCTTACGTCGGTTTCCAGTCACACACTAATCAGACACACTAGCACATATTTAACAATTTATAACGTTGGCATAGCATCCAACAAACACTGACTTATCGACTATGGTTGGTTTAGGAGCGGACTGAAAAAAAAATAGGCCTAAAATTTTAATCAATACCTAGTCATAATCATCATTGAAGTAAATTGGTAACTCGTAAATTAAATATAGGTATGCCGTAGACCATATGAATATACAGGTTTCAGGTGGAATACATCAATATTACCGTAGCCCAGTAATACATGGAATACGGTCCAAGATGTACATTTGAAATAAATTTTTGAAACCCAAACATCCAATTGAAAAATAATTCAAAGTAATATGGCATCATAGGAGCGTCAATCAACGGGCTAATAAAGGGTTTACTAAATCATTAAAATTACAGTAAGTGTGGGTATTTTGCGTATTTACATATTTTTGAATATTTGGAAGTGCTTGTGAATATTCGCATATTTGGGGGTATTTTTTTTTGCAAGCACAATCGACATTTCCCGTAAGGAAATCCAATGTCTTAGCATATGAAGCGATGAAATATCGAATAATGAATCCTTAGGTAAAAACGTAGAGCATAATTTCCCATATTTCAACCTTATGCGTTTATATATGAACATGTTTTTAGGGTTTTCATACTATATGATCCAGTCTTGACTATTGACGCATATGGGACCTCGAATGCTGTTTTAAATATCTCTCCGTCCTATAAAAAAAAAAATTAGTTCCAATTAAATTCGTGACTGCGTATTTCTGATCATTGGCAATAATAGGACTAAAGATTCGATTGACTCACCTGAACCCCTTACCACATGTAGGACACAAATCTGAACAAATCATAAAAATGAAAGGAATATTAGAAACGACTTAATATTTTCTTGGCCGCTAAAATACTTATAGCTTTAGGAAGCCAAAACTTAAAGTAGTAGAACGACGTTAGAAGTTTTGGTGAAACAATTTGTCGGATATAGTATATGCAAACTTGCACAAATTCAAATACAATTCATCTCACAAAAACAATTTCCACACATCTGGGAGCTTTTGATAGTATTGTAAGGTATTTAGTCCTTAGGTTGAATTCTACCATGAGATACTTGTGTGGGAATGGTTTTTGTCCAATAAATTGCATTAAAATTTGTGAGAATACAAAATGCTAAAAACCTTTCAAATACTTCTGCTAAATTGTGTTTGCTTAGCCGCATCAAATTATAATTTGGCTGCGAAAAACTATACCGGCCGTAAGTTATATTTTAGCGGCACCGAAAATGACGAGGCATTAGAAAATACAATTTATATTGAGTTTAAATGCTCATGTAAGGACTTTAATCTTACATGATGCTTCGGTCCAGTGCGTCTGCTCGTGACACTTGACCTTGGAGTGCGTATTGAAGACCTTGGGACAGAGACTGCACTTGAGATGAAGGTCTCCGGTATGGAGCCGCTCGTGCTTCTTCAGTGAGTACTTGTCAATGTAGAGGCGTCCACAGACTTGGCACATGAAGTTCCCGCCGTGCTCGGCCAGCCGGTGCTTCGTTAGATCGTTGAGATTGGTCCCAACAAAGTCGCAAGTTTTACAGGCCAGGCTTGGCCGCCTCAGCCCACAAACGTGCTTCTCAAGGCTCTTCGGAGTCTTGAGTGTCTTGAAGCAGAGTGAACACTGCGGAACCCCCTCCTCATGCATCCGTCGGACATGAGTCTTGAGGTCAATGAAGCTGGTGAACACGAGCTGGCAGAGGACACAAGTAAACGGATGCTCCTGTGTATCATGCAGGACCACATGTACATCTCTCTCTGACTCAGTATCAAATAGCTTCGTACAGGCTGGACAACTGAAGTTGCGATTCTGGTTATTCTGGACAAAGTGTCGGACCTTGACATGCTTCTGGAGCTCCCCAGCCACCCAAAAGACTTGAGGGCAAAAGCTGCATTTGTGACGAGGGGAACCTGCCATACCAAAGTGAAATTTATGTATGTTTCTATTATTTATTCGCCAGTTCGTATTTACACATTTGTATCCGCCAATTCGGATTCGGCAGATATGAGTATTTACTAACCTGCTGCATGCTGCCTCATATGGATACGGTGAGCAGATGAGTTCCGGAACTCTGACTCACATATCGAACAAACGTAGGGATTCTTCTCATGAAGATGAACCGAGCGAACGTGGACGGTCATGGCGGACTCGTAGCCAAAGAAATCGCAGTTTTCGTAGGTGCATTGGCTATAGATCGAGTCCCCTCGTCTCCGCCCAGGAGGTGGAAGTGGTAAGGACTCAGTGCATCTGCGGCCGTGGACCTTCAAGTGATTTGGGCTGGAAAAAGTTCGGCCGCAATGTGGGCAACTGTTAACTGCGCCCTCATGAGCCCGTCTGTGGTAGTGATAGGCAGTTCGGCTCGAGAACTTTTTGGGACATAATTCGCAATGCAGTGGTTTCGGATCCCCTTCGTGAACTTTCCTATGGTGAATGGCCAGATCCTTCTCCTTGAAAAAATACTTCCTGCTGCTCCTGCAACCTTTCTCTAAGCAAGTCAGCTTCTTGGCTTTAAGCTTAGACTTGCCAATTGATGAGGTCGAGGGCCCTAATCAAGAATATCAAAATCAGGATTATGAATCAACACAAATCCCTCCTACCATAAAGTAAATTACCAACTATTAGATTTTCAAGACAGCTAAAGTTTAGATTCCGGCAGATATAACTTTTATATGAATTATAATATAAGGTATAACAAATTGTATTTCATATAAATATAATTTTGGGCTGTTAAAAGATAGAAATTAACAGAAGTGCACATTGGTGTATCCGTATAATTGCACTTTGCATCTATAGGCAGAAACGCAAATTTATTTTCTTCTAGTTGCCTGAAAGGAGAATAAAACCGATTTTTTGCAAGCTAAATTGTCTATATCCTATCACTACTTGGCGAAATAATTCTCAACTTTGAATTCGCCTATACGTGACCCTAAATCTTTCATACACACTCCCATAAATTCGAATGCAATTTATTCAACTAAATATTTTGCCTATTGTCAAGTACAGCCGAAGCGGCCCTTACAATAGACTAAAAACGTGATAAATACTACTTATATTGATTATAGGTACATACTACATCATTTGTAGAAATGACAAATGACTGTTGTCAAATAAATTGGATTTGAATTTGTGGGAGTGTGTATATGCATTATGAAACCATTTCCACCCATATAATAATTCTGTTAGTTTATATCTTTTAGCTGCTCGAAATTATATTTTGACTGCTAAAAACGATATTGGAAGAAAGCTGTATTTCAGTGGCCAAGAAAAAGTATACTTACTTCGCGTTATTATTATATACTAGTAGCCCCAGCACCAGAAATTCTGGTGATTTCTAGTGGTTCGTGATTTTAACAGTAACAAACGTAACG
>JAQFZY010003012.1:0-10431 GCA_034696285.1 Hypogastrura burkilli | reverse complement strand
TTTTTATATACATACTTAATTCTACATTACCTACCTAATGCTTTCATACGCCTACCTTACGTGTCCTACTGTTACACTTAGTCCATGGTTACAAATCTATGGATAGATTAGATTCAAAGAGTGTTTTTACGTGGTTTCAGTCAGCGTCTGGGGTTAGATTTGTAAGTTTCGTTAGCAACGATGGCTTCCTGGTAGTTTTATTTAAATATAAGTGTAGTATATTATAGTATAGTGTTTATATCAAGTATATTACTTGAGTAACACAGGCAGCACGAAGTCGGATTATCAATATGGCGCTCAATTACGAAGTTGAGCCTGAATTTGGTGTTTGTACTTGATACACTTTCCCCACCAGCTACTCTTGACGCATACTCTTGAAGTCTGAGCATTGTGTGCGTCCTAGTTGCAAAATAAGTTACTAGGACCCGATGAAGTCGACGGAAAATATAGTCACCGTGCTACGCTTGGGGATCCTAGTCGTATTGACCATCTATCGATATGGTCAACCTAGTCGGAGATATTACGGGTATTCTTTACTAAGACAATCTAATCGGTGGAAAAAATATCCCCTAAAACCCAGTGCCGAGGCCGAAAATTCGCTGGCACAAGAGCAGGTTCGTGGTCCTTACATGAACAAGACGGCCTAATGCAGTGAGCGTTACCACCTTAACTCAACGCTCCCAGGCTAAGACGTCCCTACGGCACAACGTGTTAAACTCTCTGACAGGAGAAAATATTCTTTAATTGTTTTCCACCGAGATTAGGAAGGTTATTTGTCAATGTTTTGAGCGTCAGTTAGGCTCCTCCGTTTCTGGCCCTAGCTAGGGCTTTATTTAGGTGATGACTGTGTTCAAGAAGTACCGTTTGGATATCTTAAACGCTAGCCTTAATACACCTGTTTTGTGCATCTAAAGCAACATAACTGCACGCCTCCGCACACGTTTTTTGCATGAATGTATGGACATGCGTTGTCATGTAACCGCAGTATTTCGTCCTAAAGTTTTGTTTTATTTCACTCCACTCAATGTCCTCGTCTCGCAATTTGTCGAAAAATACTCTGAAGCACAAGAGAAAACGTATAAAAGAGTACGTAGGGAATTATTGTTTCCAATATATGATTTAATGAGGACATAATTTATTCAAACAAATAACACATACCATTTAAAGGTTTCTGTAAACAGAGCCTTTTACAAGTGTCAAAGTACTATTCCGCACTCCCTCCTCTCCGAGCCTACGCGCAGGAGTAGACGCCGGGTCTAGAGAATCAAAGCCTTTCCAGTTCAGCTCGGGGATATTGGAAGAGTAGTCGTGCCTTCTTCTCCTTCTCTGTCTTCTGTCTTATGTCTTCTGTGACTTGTGTCGTGACCTGCTGTGACCTGACCTTCTCCGCCTGTAGCTAGAGGAGCCCCCGATACCCGGCCACATCCTTAGGGACCATCCAGACTCCGTCGAGACGCGGGGATCTTCGCTGCTGCCTATTTTGGACCCGCTTGCCCATCTACTTTAACCAGGCTTGGCCAACATGTTCCACATACCTTAACTATTATTATAATACATTTTGGTATTTAGAATATCTATTTACAAGTAACGACCTCGCCTTCGGCTCGTGTCTTATACTTGCTCACGCGGCTCCGCCGCTTAGCGGGTTTGGCTCTACGCTTGAAACCAATTAGTACAAATATTTCTTTAGTAAATAAATCGATTACTTAACTCTACAAATAGTTCGATGTAAGCAAGCCATGTCACAGAAACAAAGTATCTACGAACTGTGATGCTAGATGCGGTTCTTGATTGCCTTCTATTTCTGTCTGTTTGATAGATACTTTGTTTCTGTGACATGGCTTGCTTACATCAAACTATTTGTAGAGTTAAGTAATCGATTTATTTACAAAAGAAAATATTTGTACTAATTAGTTCCAAGCGTCGAGCCAAGGTGAGGTCGTTACTTGTATTTTGCATTTCTTCCTGCAGCGCAGCGTTTTGAATGAGATTTTACATTTTTCTCTCTCCGCTATTTCGTTATGCTATCAAATGGTTGGAACACGTAGAGTTGCGTTTGAGCGGTATGTCAAGTCAAAGTGATTTAAATAATTATGGTTCCTTCTGGTTGTCGTTATGGACCATGGAGGAATTAAAAGTGGCAACAAATCCCTTTAGAATTTTCAGAAAATATCAACAAAAGTCTAAAAAATCCGTTGCTAGGGACCATGTTTTTGGCCCTTAAGGTACTGACCCCTTGACCCTAAAAATCCCAAGTTCAAACTGGATCTTCGTATTAGGCATAACTTTTTGCTGGCGAGATTTGGTGGGTCTGGGTTAAGAATTGCGATCAGGATCAATAGGACAGGCCAAACCTTTTTATTTTATGAGTTATTTTATAATAGTTAGACGACATACATACAGATATTAGCATATCCCATTTTATTTCCGAAATAATACATACATTTGCCCCGAGAGCCGGGACCACGCACCCGTTACCGAATTCCTACTTCCCACCGCCCACCACACCGCGAACACGCCTCCTATCTATCCAACACACAAACCCTCCCACCGACCGACCGTGTCTCGGCCTTAAACCGCAGGTCCACACAACAGAGTTCACGGCCGGCCGAGGACGAAACAAAGTCGAGCCCGTCCATCCATCTCACACACACACAAACACCTACGATCCCATTTCCAATCCCCATACATACACATACGACTCCAATTCTGTTTCCCATTCATCCATCACACACACATACAACATAGGTCTACAAGGGAAAAGTATTTTTAGCCTCGTCACATCCTACAGCGACAACAACCTCTGAAGGTGATACAACGGTTAAGCCCCATCCTCGCCCTTCTCTACAGCACCAACAATTAGAAAAAACAATTCTTTCATCCTTTTAACTAAAATTAGCCCCCTTAAATTCCAAAATTACCCAACAAATTTCCCAAATTAGAACTAAATTAGAAATATCAGGTCAACCTTCCTACACCTACTGTGTGCGTGCCGCGCGTCCCGTACACGACTTAAAATACGACATTATTGTTTAGTTTTTAATTAATTAGCAAAATAGTTGTTTTTAATTAAAGGCAAATTCTAACTTAACAATTAAATAAAACTTGTTTAAATCATATTCACTCGCAAATGAATTTTGCCCCAAACCCCTGCGCAAATTTTTAAAAACACTTAGTGCGAATTCCTGAATTCACAAAAATCCCTACCCAACCTTACCTAACCGAAGCCAAGCCTACGACCAAATCCCAGCAGCCCTCGAAAAGCGAACAAAGGTCCAGCAGCCCGTGGTGACACGGAATCAATCCCCGGACCGTAGTGTTTTAGTGTACCCGCACTAGAACAGCATACATCTCCACATCCATGCACTACAATTAATTATTTAATTCACAAAATACTGCCGCTTGCTAATAATTACAACTAATCATACAGTAGCCTAGCACACAACACCAACAAGCTTACACACTAGTCTCCTGCCTTCTGTTTTAACCGGCCTGTTTTAAGTCTCCGGCCTTCTGTTTTAAGCGGATTGGAGAATAGATGTCAAGCTCGTAAGCTAACAATTTGCACTTAATTTGACCGAAGTCCAAAACAAACCATTGCTGAATTCCCTTACAGGTCACAAGTCACTCCAAATCATAGTCAATCATTGATCATATAGCAGAAGTATATAACCTACCGAGTCACATCAAGTTACTATTCATTCTAGTGTGGTTTATTAATTCGTGTGCAATTTTCCTATTCATGAGCTTTATTTTTGATTTTGTGTTCCGACTAATCAAAGTAGGTCTTATAGGTGAGCCGATATTCGATCATTTTGGTTTTTTCGACGTTACCATCGGAATCCTTGTCGTAACCCTCGTAGTCCAACTCTTGCCTCCCAAATATGTTTTCTTTCCATTTTGGCAAAAAGACCCCGAACCCTACTACAGATAACGACAACGTATACCCCGAAACCGAAGAACCCCCAAAACCGAGAAAACAGACTAAAGACGATCTCGAAACTGGCCTTGACCAGCAAATAACAAAGTCAGGTTACATTCGCGATAAGGCGAAAAAACATTTGCCCACCAAAAGTACTGACCATTATCCCATTATCCAGAGGAACCCCGTTGTTCCAAAAAGACCTGCTAATGCCCAAAGCCCACTTGTTGTTGCGAACCCATACCATTCCCACCTGAGATTCCACCAACAAATATGCAGCCCCCGTTAAATAACCCAACTAGGCAATCTCCACGCCCGAATCACCCTTCCAATTCCCAGCTTTTTGAATAACGGCGACCCAAACATGAGCGATTCCTGTATAGTTCGCAAACTTGTAGCTGGACTACCGTTAGACTAGCAGCCCTATTTTCATTCCCAAGTTCATCAGCTAGATGACTAAGGCAAATTCCTCAAATGTTTAAATAATTTGGCAGAACACCATTCCAAATTAGCCGTGAAAACCCAAAAATCAAGCCCCAATACGTTGAACCCGAATGCGCCTCCTCCTGTTGTGAAACCCGATCCGAACGATCTTGCCCCTAAACTTCAGGCACTCGAAGTCGAACTTCAACGCGTAAAAGACCAGCATTCCCAACAGAATCCCAATAACAGTAACCAGTCCGACCCCTACAATCCCGGTTACCAGCATTACCAACGCTTTTCCAACCATTCCGGCTTTAGAAATCGCCAGCGAGATGACAATTACTCAGGTCAGAATTACCAGCCCCGTAACCCTCGAAACTGGTCAACAGAATCGCTCCAATTACCGCCCCAACAACCAAAGTCCCCAAGACCCGGCTAATGAATTGCACTGTTCCTACTGTCAAGCTACAGACCATCTTATTACCAATTGCCCCGATCCCAAATGCGAAAAGTCCGATTATTATAAGATCAATAGACAACGAAACTCTAATCCTTCCAACCGACCCAGAAAACCTCGTCACAACCAACAACCCACTAATCAGGTCCAAGCTCAACAACCCCAATCAGTACACCAGGTTTACTATGCCCAAGTACCCAAATACTTGCCCAAGTTTTTCTAACAGTCTGTACCCAACTCGAACCAAGCCACCCTTCCACAAAATAATGCTCCCCAAAACCCAGCTAAAAGGTCGGAAAACTGATTTGACTGTCGTCGCCGGACCGACATGTTGATTTAAACCCAAAATTATACTAGTTCTCCTCTTTCATTTATTCGTTCCTTTCGTTCAATCTGTGTCGGTACTATCAATTTTTCAGATGCTGAGACCGTTGTCGAGCGTCTTCTCTGTGATAGTTTTGTGAGTCCCATAGCTGAACCCCTAGTTAAGTTGTTCTCAGCCCAGAATCTTTAGTTAATGACAATCCAGGCCATGGCAGTCATGGAAAATCCAGAACCCATCCATGCCAATTAACGCCAGGAACCTCCAGAAACATTTCCGGAAACCTTAGTTAAGTCTCCTGTTCTGAAAAATCCAGAATCCCTAGTTAAGTCCGTTCCTCTCGATAATTTAAATCCAGAAGCCCTCGATTTCTGCCGAGCCCCTATTTTATTACTAGATCCGTACGACTCATACCCACATTTCATCTACAACCAAGATGATGAAGTTACATTCAAAGACCTTGAAATGAGATTACAAAAGTTTCAAATATCCCACACCCCACCATCCGAAACAGGAGCTAACGTAGATTCACTCGTAAGCCGTGAGACAACACTCCCTCGCATAATTATTAAATCCGAGATTCAAATAGATTCAGTTACCCAGCCCGTACTTATCGACACAGGAGCTTCCATTTGTGCAGTAAACCCCGAGATCCTAACACCTAATTCTATCGTTTACCGTAAACCAATCCCACCCTTTCATTTTAAGACGTCAATCGGTAATTCAGGTGCCAATTGTGTCAAAGAAATTGTTACAATTCGTTTCCACTTAAATTCCATGCTCTTCTTCTTTTTTGTAGTCCCCGGATTATCCAATCGTATCGTGATTGGTATGGATTGGCTCAAAGCTAACCAATTTCACCTCGATTGTTTCAATGAACGAGTTGTCTTTGGTCCCATTCCGCCCAGTACTGTACAATCATCATACCCTCAAACTCCCAAAATACAAAGTTTATCAGCAACTCCCGTTACCGAGTTCCCAGTACCCAAGGTCAATGCTAAAAAATTACACTCCCGGAAGAGTCAACCTCCACCGACTAAAATTCCCAAAATTGATACAAAAGCCTTGCGCTCCCTCAAAAAACACTTAATGATTGTACAAACCGTGTTATAGTCCACAAGTCTAACATAATCCCAGCCCACATTACAAGACGTATAGTCGTCACTTGCCCAAATACCACCGAGGTGCAGATAGTCATTAAAGAAATCCCGCCCTCCAACACCTTAGCAAGTTGCACCGTCGATAGAGTTATTTCCTATGCTTCCCGAGCAACACCCGCAGAGAAACTACGCTTCCACACGACTCGAATCCCTCGCAATCATTTGGGCCATTGAAACATTCCAACCCTACATTTACGGTAGACACTTCAAGATAGTGACTGACCACCATGCCCTTAGTAACCTCCTCAAAATCAAAGACCCCAATGGCCACTTATACCGATACGGTCTTCGTTTGCAACCCTTTGATTTCCCATGTTGTGTATAAATCAGGAGTAACCCACGTTGATGCCGATTTCCTATCCTAACACCCGATAGAATTACACCTACCTGACGCAGACACTAACGACCTTGAAGCCAAACTTTGCTCCCTCCACCTTGAACGTGTAAAGTGATCCCTAGAGGACAAGGACACTGACCGACTCCAACGTGACGACCGAACCTTGAGATCAATAATAGACTGGTTACTTGACCCTAAATCCGCTTCGAAACCCATCCGTAAAAACCCCGCTGTGTAG
Organism: Hypogastrura burkilli; assembly: GCA_034696285.1. Lineage (NCBI taxonomy): Eukaryota > Metazoa > Arthropoda > Collembola > Poduromorpha > Hypogastruridae > Hypogastrura > Hypogastrura burkilli. The sequence continues at coordinate 3,572 of JAQFZY010003012.1, read as the reverse complement.
ATCATAACGAGATCCGAAACAACTACCGACACCGAGCCAATTACGATGAATATGGTCAAATATGGCGTCTCTGTATCCCACGTACCCTCCAAATACCAGTCATGACAGAAATCCATAAAAACTCTGCCGGACACCTTGGTTTAGTTAAGACCTGGTATATGATTAAATCCCAATACTATTGGCGCTGCATGTACGGTACTGTAGTTCGATACGTACGCTCATGTCAGATCTGTCAGATTTACAATCGTCCAACAACCCTGCCCAAAGGAATCCGCGAACTAATCAAACCTCCCTCTCAAATTTCCCACACGATTGGTATAGACTACATCGGTCCCTTCCCAAACAGCCATGGTTACAAATATGCATTAGTAATAGTCTGCCACACGACCCGCTACATTGAAGCCTGGCCCGTTCCAAAAAACACCTCCAGTAATGCTATTTGAATCCTCGGCAAACACATTCTCCACCGTTACGCATGGCCCAAACCTATAGTCCTTGACCAAGGTACCCACTTAACCTCCGACGATTTTACTAAATTCGCCCGTAAGAACAGTATTGAATTAGTTTTTGGTCCAGCATACTACCACCAAGGTAATGGTACATGTGAAAGACATAACGCTACAATTAAAGCCACCCTTTCAAGGTACGCTAACAGTTTCCATAAAGAATAGTCAGCACACTTACATAAAGTTGTCTTTAACATTAACGTCACGGTACATTCAGTAACAATGCAATCCCCGTTCTTTCTTGTACATGGTCACCACCCAAACCTACTGATTGCCAACATGCTCCCAACCATTCCCGATTGTGTAGACGACAATGAATCCCGTGTCGCTGAAAAGCGCATTAAGATCGCTATTGTCTTAGCCAACGACAATACCTACGTAACCCAAATGAAAGGTAAAGAAACCCACGATAAACGCCACAAACCCGCCCGATAAAAAAAAAGTTGACATAATCCTAGCACAAGACTTCAACAAAGAAAGGTGACGTCAAAAAGGTAAGACCCAAATCGAAAGGCCCATATAAAGGTATGGAGAAAGTAGGCCGTACTGCAGTCCTCCTAACAAAAGAGTTGAAAAAGCCAGTAACAAACCCTCCAACATTAAAAGTCCATGTTTCTTACCTAAAGCTGTACTTCGATCCCAATGGTAGAATCCGATCTTGAACCCGAAATAGAAGCCCTCGGTGAATCCCCCTTAAGCTCAATGTCGAACGCCTCAACCCTAACTCATTCCGATACCGAATCTGCGTCTAGTAATTCCCAAATCCCAATACGATACCTACACGAATCTAGCTCCTCCCATGAGTCAATAATTGCCAACCCTAGAACCAGAGTCACAAGTATAGAATCCATCTCTAATCTTTCGCAGGAAACTGCAACAGAAACTGAGAGTAATACAGTAATTCCGCCATCTGTAGTACCAACAGTATCTGCCCCAAACTCTAACACTAATGTCCGTTCATTTTCTAGAATCGCAAATTTCTATAGCCCGCCGCAGACCAATCCGAGAACGCAGACCGTCTTGTATAAGAACACAACCCAAAGCCGAAAACCCGCGGAAGACGCAATCTAAATTAGACTAAAAACGCTAATGCCAAACCACCACCTGAGGCCAGACGAACAATCCGAGCTATTCATCGACAAGTCCCAATAGAGCCCGAGCCCGAGCCCGAGCCCGCACCAGATCCCACTCCGAGAGCCCACAACTCCAGAGACTTGTACAGAGGCCCTTCTCGCACTCCCCGCGGATCCACACCACCCAACTATGTGCCTTCCTCTGAACAACCAGACCGAGTAGCCCGGAACCGGCCACTTCCTCCAGAGGAGCCCGTTCAAGTGCTTGGGAACCCATCACCAACAACCCGCTCATGGTCAAGCTCATCCTCTTCCTCCAACGGCTCCAACCGCTCCCGATCCCGGTCTCGAATAGTGTCATCGTCGTCAGCTTCTTCAGCAGAGGTCGACCCGAGTTACGTGTTGCCCTACGTTCCTCCTCCCACCAGGAAACCATCCGTAGCCGCCGATCGACAACAAAGCCCCCCCACCAACACAATCCCCACCACGATCCGGGCTGCGAGCTTTGTTCGATCCCCCGATCCGGCAGAAGATCCGCTCCCTAATGGAACGACTTCTCTCACCACCTCGGCCCATAGACGTCCCGCAAAAAACAAGGAAATCTTGTTCGCGCCAATCTTGGCTATGAAGAAGATGGGTACTACCCCAGAGGACCAAAACGCAGACGTGACGCCCTTCCAAAATCCAGGGTCAATTATGATCGATTCGGAAATCCTCTCTGCTTTTTGCGCTGACGCCCAGGACACTACTCATACGATTGCCCTGACCACTCCGACCGTCGCCCCTCCTGTCACTAAATTTCTCCAACTTGTTTACTTTAATTAATACTTTCTTGTTGTTTCCCGTTAATTGCTAATTTTTATAATTCACATAGTTATTTCTTCATTATCGTTATTGTTCATTACAGTTCAATAGATTACCCTAGAATACCCTACATATAATAGAATTAGAATAACCAATTACCACAAAAAACTTCGTTTATGATCACTTCGTATTAGGCCTCAATTAGTTTCACAATAACGTAGCCCTCTACGAACCCTTAATGAATCAATCAATAAAGTCATTTAATTATATAGTTTCCTCTCATTTCATTCGACCCATTAGTGTAGCCACCGATATCCATCAAAACAAAAAACCAAAACATTTCATTATAACGTAGTCCCATACCTACAGTCACAAACACCGGCCACAACTCATACTTCATACCATTTTTTTTATACTCCACGGTCTGATCACTCTTAAAATTATATGGCTACTCCAACCGTGCCGGTCTGATTCGTCTCTTGTCTCGATTTGGTATAGTTTCTATCAGTTAGGCAAAAACTTTGAATTATTGACCAAGTTGGCAGTTAAAATTACAAAGTTCCCGTAACAGAATATTTTTAGACTTGACCAAGCTAAGCACGGTGACCTAGTAGAGTTGCTTATTGAAACGTTCAAAATCCGACTATAAAATTCAGGGGCACCTACTAGCTACGTTTATTAACGCTGACGCAGGCTACGAAGACAAATTTTAAATGCCGCTCCCTGCGTCATTTTTGGTTCTCATCACGTGCATTCATTTTTCTGGTCTCCAGCGTAATTTAAATAACCTCATCATAAGAAAACTTCTTTAGAGCGTGTGGTTAAGTCGAAGCTGAATTAGAACTCTATTTTCACATGATAAAACTGATCCGTATGCTTTCAAATGACGTCGAATATACTTAATCGTGTAATCGAGTAGCAGTCACTACAAAAATAACCTATTTTACGGCGCTGCACGCCGTGCGATCGGTTAGACGGGACGAGTTACTACTATCGAACGTTGTAACCTAACCTAGCCTAACTTAAATAAGTCAAGAGTAGTAGTATTTACAAGATATTTACAACAATACAAGTAGAAGACATAAACATAATTCTAATTTGACACTCAATGAGCCCAAGCTTCGCTGCCTGTTGCATACGGGGGTCTAGGAATCCGCTGTGTCAGTGATCTCTCTGTTCCAGCATTTAT
>JAQFZY010003011.1:0-10431 GCA_034696285.1 Hypogastrura burkilli | reverse complement strand
AACCTAAATTAATTGAGATAGACAGTAAATAGACCCACCCGTTCTTTCCTGGCACATCTGCCGAAATCGGACCCATACATGTTACGTCATACGTAAGTACACGTACACACCGTACCGTACACTGCATATGTCATATACATATACATATATATACTTAAGGCAAATGTTTTGATATTTAACTGTCACAAAACTACTACCGACTTTGCCTTGTCATTAACCCAGATTTCCGGACCGGGGACTGGAAAAACGAACTTTAACGTTTACTTTAACAATATTGACTTAAGCTAAATAGAAATATCTCTTCAGCAAGTTTAGAAAAAAAGGTTGCTGGTTACTTCCTTACTATAATTACAAAATATAACTATGCTACCCCAATTAGCGCTTACTGTCCGATGTGCAGTTCTGATAAGCGTCTAAACACCTACGTCAATCGCAGGCTCACGTCGTCAAAAAACACGTAGTATTAAAAATTAAAGTTCAGAATTCGGAAGTTCTTTGGAAAAAAGAGTCAGAAGCTGTTATAAAGTCAAGCGTGAGTACATCAAACGGTGCTATCTTTAGAATACTTTCACTCACCATATTAATTCATATCATCACACTTTCGTCATTTAATTTGAGTCTATAAAGAATAACAGAAAAAATACTGACTCTACATTTGCCAATTTTAGCATAATACATTTTACAGGTTAATTAATTCTCAATTTACTGCGTTATTATATACTCGGACTTCTGTTAATTCAGTTTACAAGAATGGTATCGTTTGCTCTGCCGGAACAGTAAATATGAATAAAGCTCGTGCCTTATAATTACCGCCTGAGCCCGTTGGGTACGTAAAACAAGCTGTGCAGCCTTTAGTCTGACCTTTACCAATTTATAACATTAAAGCCGGCTGACCCGAATTATTAATTACTATGCATAATTGCTATAAATATGGAACAAACGAGATATAATTAATTAACCTTGTTTCACAGGTCTCCTTATATGCCTGACCTAGAGCGTTTTAAGTATTCAGTCCTCAATTGAAAACTGGTTGCATGTAAAGTCTAAAACTTGTCTGAATTCCAACAGAATTGCTATGAATGCCGTACTAATTTGCGTGCTAGGCCTAAGCACATTGGCCGTGGTCCATGGGCGGGGCCTCAGCGTCACCGTTATTGGGGGGAAGGTTCGGGCCAAGGACACGTTCAATAGTGACCCCTACATGAGCGTCACTGTCTGCAACACTAAACGGCAGACACCTACGATCCACCGAACCACGAAGCCGGAGTGGAACTGGAGTGATACGGTAAATTTTGTTATTGAAAATACTAATAAATGCGGATTTGTAGCAATTTTTCCGCCTGGTTTTAAGTTCCCAAATGTGAGTGACGGGTGCCGGGTCAAGTTCCATCTCTACGACGCCGACATGATTAGGGATGACACGATCGGGGAAGTGAGCATGCCGAGTCTTGGGCAGTTCATGCGGGAGGGCGGAGAGGACCGGACGCTCTACTTTGGGAAGCATGGGGAGAGCCAGATTAAAATTAAGGTCAAATACGTATAAGAGGGTACTTGAAAATTAACATGATCCTTAATCTATCTTATTATTAAATTCCATGCCAAAGAAATAAAATATATTCATTCCAACTCGGCTTCTCAATAATATTAATTCTGAATTATGATATTCATATTCAAGCCATTTCTAGCAACTAAGATTGTAAAATGTATAAACTATTTACAATATAGGAATACTGTTACCTTAATGCGAAGTTCATTAACAATACACATATATTACACGTCCCATCAAGTGCAGCGCATCGTGTACCTTATCCGAATGTCTTCTCTCTGCGTCCGTCCATATCTGTCTATCCGTGCGAAGCATAATAACTCTTTAGACGGATTGGAGTTAGGAAATAGTTTTTTACTACTCGTCAGCTGAAGTTATGACCATGTGTCTAGAAGATGATTGACCTTTGTGACCTGTAAGGTAATCACATCAGCGGTCAACAACAAAAATGTGAACTAGAGCATATCAAGTAAGATGTCTGTCGAAAGGTATGGTTACAGATTAGAGTGGTGACCTTGGTTCTCACATACGACCTTCGTAGTTAGCCACCAGAAGTCAACAAAGCCCAACGTCTGATGTAGATGCGGAAACCTAATATCATACAAAATACTGTGCAGTGATGCTGGTTTTTATGCGATTAAGTAACGTAGATTAAAGGGTCGTAATCGGTGATTAGGGTTCAAGATGAACGTGCACTCTTTATATTGCATCTCAAGATATCTTAATTATTTATTGTAAATGTATTGACTATTGGCTATACACTAAAAGCAGCTTCATCTAAAATGTGTTACATCTCATGTTTCATGTTGCAGTCAAAGCATTTCATTAGAAAATGAAGCAGTCAATATTACAGTGTTATATACCGAAATCTACGACGTTAGTTTCAATTAATTTTAACTGTCCAATCCAGATCCGAATCTTAGCATTCTTGTCTTTGTTCCTCTTTCCGGCCCTCAAATGTCCTCCTTTTTTAACCATTATAAATGGCTACCATTTAAACAATCGCCCATTAATTCGGAATCTCTTACCATTTAATTCAAAATCTCTCACCAATGAAAGCAAATTTGCTCACTGCTCACCAATTACAGCAAATTACTCACCAGTCATTTGCAACTTATTATGAGCAAAGGATTATTTATTTTATAATAATTAACGGCTATAAAATTCTCTTAAATTTGAAATTTTTTTTAAACCTTGGTGGGGAAATGTGCTGTAATTGGTGAGAGGTTTCGAATCAATTGGTGATCGTTTTAATATTCCTCATTATAAATGATAACGTAGTATTAGTTTAAAATTCAGTTTGTAAAATATCGGCCAATATAAAAATTAAGAATGGGCCTCCATGCTGTTTACAGGTAACATCTGCATATACCTACATACATATACTTAAGAACGGTATTAGGCCGTCACTAGTTTATGGGAGAGTATTTATATGTATAAGTTTCAGAATTTGTAATCTAGGCCGCATGAAGCCAACGGCTCAAATTAGTGTGGATTAGTTAATGCTATTAGCTGCAAACGGATATTCCGTCCACGCCTTCCCGTTCACTTCGATTGGAAATCCATAAACTTCAATTAAGCTATGCAGATCAAGTGTGTCAATGTCAAAACAGTAATCCCTACACAATTAAAGCTAATTAAAACTACTTGCCTTACTGCCCTTAATTTCAATAAGTACCTACGTCTTATGAAGGTTAGACGTTACTTATAAGTACGCCACCTTTCTCAATCCTCCGGCTCATTCCGAATTACGCGGACAATTAAAGAGGTTTATATACAAAAGATTTTAGCACTTTGAACATATATAGCTACATACATAGAAGATGAAGGGCCTGTTAATCCTGCTGCTCGGCCTCAGTGCCGTTGGGATCGCCTACGGCCGTGACCTTACGGTCACGGTGATCGGCGGGAAGGTTCGGGCCAAGGACACCTTCAATAGTGACCCATACATGAGCGTCACGGTCTGTACAACCAAGAAGCGGACCCCCACCATTCACCGGACCACGAAGCCGGAATGGAATTGGAGCTATAAGGTAACTCCTGCGTAAGATTACAAAAACAGCTTTGTTAATTTTTGATTTAATTTTTAGTATCTGAACGTGAATGACGCCTGCCGGGTCAAGTTCCATCTCTATGACGACGACACTTTTAGGGACGACACGATCGGAGAGTTTGAGATGCCGAGCCTGGGAGCTTTCATGCGAGAGGGCTCTGAGGAGCGGACGCTCTACTTTGGGAAGCACGGAGAGAGCCAGATCAAAATCAAAGTCAAATACTCATAAGAATATACATACATACCTGTAACTACATTTAACATCATAGCTTTTTGAATCAAATAAAATCACCGGATTTTATTAGGAAGTATGTGTTCCGGTTCAGGGAACCGTAATTAATAATTAATATGATTAAAGTGTATGAATGTATTATTAGCTGATACTCTCTTTCCCTGAGTTAGTACTATTTATCATTCTAAATTAGTACCTATACAAGTTACGGCCCAAGCCCGAAATAGTAACAACTAGTTGTGGGCCACCAACCATTACCCGAAAACGTCAAGGTAACCTAACCTAATTCTAATGATACTTAGGGAACTTTTAGTCCCAAACAAGGTTTAAATAGACCTCAAAGGCGTATGACCTTTAAAGATTTTTACCCCATGCGACCTCCGATGACCTGCAGAGGGTCAAAGAAGTCGAGATACGCCTTTGAGGCCTATTTAAACATTGTTTAGCACCAAGAGTAACGTAGTGTACTAATTTTCAGACAAATCGATCTGAAGGGGATTTTTACCCCATGTGACCTCCGATTACCCGAAAAGGCTCAAAGAGTCGAGATACGCCTTTGAAGCCCATTTAAGCCTTGTTCAGGACGAAGAGTTACGTAAAAGAGTACCAAGTTTCAGACCAATTGATCTGAGGCGGATTTTTACCCCATGTGACCTCCGATGACCCGTAGATGGTCAAGGGAGTCGAGATACGACGATTGTGCCTATGGGAAAGTTGTTCAGGGTGATAAATTACGTAAGTATGTAAAATTGTGGCGAAATCTATCTGAGGGGGATTTGCCATAAGCGAAGTACCTGGTCCTTTAATGTATCAGTCCTTTGAATCCGTTAAGTGGTTCTGGAGGAAATAAAGGACATACATACTAACATAGTACATACATGCATTCAAACATACGAACCAACGATTTGATGGGATGGGTAGGATTAGTTCTTCGCAGATGGTGCTGTGGTTCTCTATTCTCTAGCGACCTTAGTAACTAATTTCAGGAAAAAATAAATACGCTACGTTTTTCAGTGAGTGGCAGATAAATGGACAGACTGACAGAGAGACATCCAACGGTTCCCATAAATTAGATATAACGGGTACCCAGTAAGAATGAATTAATCTTAATAAATAGCAATAGCCGCAACGCTACCGAACTTCGTCATCATCGCTTAAAGAATATTATGCAAGTTCTTTTAGTTAATGGTTGATCTAATAACATCGTCCCGCTAATCCTCACTTAATAGTAGATACTATAGTACGTACACGATATATGAGTTACAGCAAGCAGCACGTGTGTCTAAGGCTCAGGAGAATTGTGGAGTGGGTTAAAGGCTAAAATATTTGCTCATACTGATACTGACTTATACAGTTTAGTTTATATGTATACATAATAGTTCCAATATATTTCACAAAAGTATTCGTATTCTCGGTATATTTTTCCAGTGCAAGTATAACGGCAACTGGCCCGCTCATAAATTAATAGTTACAGTTGTGGTTGGACCGCTGTAAATTTAATACATTTTCTAATTCATTACTTCCCATGTCAATAACGACAATACGTGACTTCATAAATAGTAAATGGGAGAAAGAAGGGAAATCAGCGGCAGCGATGCCTTCAGATATACCAGGTAAGTACACTTGCATTGTTATGAGAATCCAAAGTAAATTGGGCTTATTTATGCAGGATCCCGGCCCAGCTTTTGCAATGTATCTTATAAACAAACAAATGCACCAGAAAAAGCGCATAAGCTCACCCAGAGCGGATGTGCAATACAAAGGAGGAAACAAGATTTATCCAGAGTTAAACGCTTAATTTAATAATCACCAGTTGAGTACTTTAAATATATTTGAATTAGTTTGATAATTATCGGTTGTATGCGAAGGGCCCATGGCAATTGAATATTGTATGTAATCCGAAAATAGTTTAAATTTTCTATACTTAAGAATATAGGCGGAGTAATGTTTTAAATCAAAAGCATAACAAATTGGAATATACAATAAGTTGATGTGCTTGTTTCAGCTGATGTGGCCAAATATTCTATCTTTGTGCTTCCTTAGAGAATTTCTAACAGTACAATCTAATATGTTGGCTACGAGTATGAAACGTAGATAGGTGTTTCTCTGTTTCAAGGGAAACTTATTTTTTTGGACGGGAAGAGTTCTGCTTCTTTGGAACCTTAACAAAAGATGTATGAGAAATTAATTATTTGAATGCTATTAAGCTGTATTTCATAGAAAGGTACCTGCGGGATAGGTCATTAAAAAGAATAATTAATTTGCTCTTACTACTGCAAACAGTATGCATAAGCCAATTGGTTACGCTAAAAAATTGACGTAAGTCAGTTGAATACATAAACATAACACATACACATACGTAACGCGAAAACTGTATTTAGCAATTTTTTTAGATTTAGAGATACACAAACCTCACTCAGAAATTCAGTAAACTAACAATGTATATATACATAGACACTAATGGCCGTGTGCCCTTCGCAGACAAGCGATTATTATAAAACTAATTAAAATATATTTAAAGTACTCAATTGGTGATTATTAAATTAATTGTTTAACTCTGGATAAATATTGTTTCCTCCTTTGTAGGGCACATCGCTCTGGGTGAGGTCGCACTTTTTCTGGTGCATTTTTTATTTCCAACCTTTTGATGTACTTGGTACTCCCTGTTTCCAGGTAAACCGCTTTCGCAGGTGTTGAAGTTTGACAATTACAAGAATTTCGGGAAAATGTTATTTAGGTAGATTAGATTCTTACTGAAAGGTACTTGCTAAAGCTTAGTAGGATACACTTACGCTATGTTTCATATCTAAGTACTACTATCTGCACATCTGCAGTGCATACTAACACATTTAGCTCAATGAATAAGGTTGCTACGGGAGATGAGGATGCTAACGACGTGAATAATTGCAATGAGATTTCCGTATGTAAATGGGCTTTAGGGATTAAAATATATCGGTGACTAAAAGGTCGCATAGCTGAGTAACCCTTCGGTCTGCAGAGGTCAAATTAAGTCTGTTTGAAAGGCATTTATATGACCTACAACAATTTTAGTATCCGGTAATCCTTACTACACAGGAAGTGGACTAAATCGAAAATTCAAGGTTGTTTTTTGAGGATTTGGTGTACTAGGAAGTGAAAAATGCACAGTTTGAAGCTAAATTCTTCATTACCACCGGATTTACCAGCTTTTATGTGCCTTTTACTTTTACTGTGCAATGAGTATTTTAGTCAAAATTTGGTGTGGAACATTTTAGGGGGGGGTGGGAGGGGAAATTCATACACTACGGGAGGTAACTTTTTGGTATTTACGGATTCTCCATTTTGTGTTGTCAAGGAGAAAAAAGGTTACCTGTCCGCTCGGGAAATATAACTTTTGGTCTACAATTAAAAAACAAACCAAATTTATTCATTACAGGATGCCACCTGAAATTACGGATGCGATCGAAGAGCGGGTTCTGCCTAAAAAGGCAAAGTACTTGACCACACTCGCTATTTCCCTTGGAAACATTTGCATGGTAATAGCAATAGCAGTAAATGGTATACATAGTACCTACTTTTGCCAACATTGAAAATAATGGAGTCATTTTACTTAAAAACACCGGCGATTTTGAATAGTTTTACGGGTTTCTACTAAAAAAATTTCGTGATATTTTTTTCAGTTGTTTATGGTTTATTCTATTTCAATGGTTTAAAGCCATTTTTGAAATTGATTTTTTGTATTTTTTTTAATCTTCGGCTGATCTGCTAGTGTGAAATTAGAGATACATTGGCAATACTCGGTATTGGCGTATATGAACAACCTGAGCTGGTTTCAATTGGCATACGAATATATTTGTGTCCTTTTCTGTTTTAGACGGCATCCTACAGTGCTTATGGGCCAGCCTTGGTTGATTTCAAGAATAAATATGAAACAAGCATTGATGAGGTCTCGGTTGTTATTACCGTTCTCACGTTCGGTTACCTCATTGGAGCTCTTACAAGTAAAAAGAAAGCTTACTGTAAACGTTCTCTGTGTTTTCGCACATACTATACCTCTTGTTTGATCGATAGTTCGTAAGGATTACCGATCACCTTCCGTAAAGAAGGAAAAATGCTCAATTGTTCTACAGCTTTAAACAGACGGAATTCTATGTTCGTTGCCAAACTCGAATTCTGCAATGGTCCTAAAAATTAAGACTAAACACTGAGGAGAACTCTTCCGCAGCCAAATAAATCAGAACCAATTTATTACACCGTAGGATGTATGTATCTGTAAGTTATTCAAGCCTCAACAATATGAGTCAGAACAACAAAACTGGACTGCCACTAGAAATCTCTCCTAATAACACAAAGAGATGAGGGAAGTGAAGGGTCTAGCGAAGTTAACAAAAAGGAGTTGAAATACACTGTTCTCGGCCCATATGTTTGCGACACGGGAAGTGACATCTAACACCTCGTGACGTCTTCCAATCGTCACCTCCAATGGCCCGAAGTAATCAAGTCCCGTCTGGGTCACACGTGCTGCAGGGAGCTGGCCCATCTGTCGCGGCTGCTACTTGTTGTTTTTTAGGCGACAAACTGGGCACTCACGATCCATTTTCAAAACAGCCTCTCGCCCGTTGGTTTTCCAAGACTCTCTCGCTCTTGGTGGTTTAGGCGCTCATGAAAGTCCTGGATCATTGCTCTTCGTAAAGCTAATTTCTTCTCCAAAGCTCTCCGCTTGTACCGAGGTGAGGATTACTTTTTCCGATCTCTCCAACTCGTCCACAGTCTGCTCTTTGGTTTGGACTGTTGCCGTCCGGCCTCTCATTTTCTGAAAGTACCACGAAGTACAACGCTTGATCCATGCAACGGTTCGTACAAGTCTACTTCAGGAGCTGAAATAGTCAAACAAATTTCAGGATCTCGCTCTTGGATCATGAGGACTCGTTCCTTCAGCTTAGGTCCGTGTCTGACATTTGTCTCTGATCCTAGGTCTAGAGGTCAGTCTTGATCTTATTTTATGGAGAAAGTCTGGCCATCTAAACCACCGGCTTCCAGCACCGAATTCACAGTCATTATTGTCTCGTCTGGCTTCATCTGCCACATTGAGTCTGGTATGGAGCCAATGCCGTTGATTTCCGACTGTTTATTTTTTAATCTTCTTCCACTCGATGGGATAGTTCATAAATGTACCTGACTCACGGACTGTGAAATGTTTGTGACTGTGTGTGAGCTCTAGTCTTGGTATGGACAAAGGCTTCACTGGGGAAACTCTATTTTTCCATATGATGAAAGCCGTCTTCTCCAAACGCCATCCTCCAATATGCAGTAGCAGTGCAAATCATTCTCGCTAGCATCTACAAAAATTGGAAGCTGCAAATCCTTCACTTCTGCCATCTTAAGATCTGTAGCTCAGGGATTGTTTACACTACTCAATCTAATTGGTCCATTTGCGTGTCAAGATGCTGGGAAGCTCATCGTCACATTCAACGCGGAACCTCCAAACATCTAGAAGCATAATCCTCAGCTTGATAGTAAAGTGTGAAACTAAACCAAGAGGATCATAAACTGACATCCGGAGGCGTAACACCGCCTGTTTTGTTGGAGTATTTATCCGTTCAGTAGGTCTTCCTCCATCAGTCTGAATTTTCCAATAAATGTGAACTTGTCGGTGCTCGGGTTCCAATGAAGCAATAAACATCTTCTCAGATGCACAATGAATCCATCTTCTCGGAGGCCCATGATCATTACGTTTTACGTTAGCTGACGATTAATAAAAAACAATATTCCTATCTCTTAATTCCAAACCGTCCAAACTGTACCATGCGGTGCACCAGAGGCGCCGACAGACGTGGGTCAGGTGGGCCTGGGCCCACCTGGGGCTGAGAGGTTTTCTAGAATTAATTCCTGTACAGCGATGCTGAGAAAGTTTCCTCTGAAAAAGGTTAAAGGAGACCTGTACGAGGCAATTTTACATTTTTGAGAATGTACTCTGTCTGTGTCAGAGCACAATTTTCGTTGCACAAATACTGTTTACCTTAAACTTTGCACCGTTAGAAAATTTTTCAGACCTGCTGTGGGAAAGCGTGATTCCGTGTTTCGCAGAAATTTTTTTTTTCAAAATATTTTTAGGAGCTTTGATTAAAAGTTGCAGGGTACTTTTTTAGCTTTTCCTATAAGAGCAGAAAGAAATTAATGACACGGTGAACTGACATTCTTACCCCTTCAGACTCTTAGTTTGCTGCCTGCTAAGAAAACAAAGTAAATGATTACCGACGGTTGCGATACGATTTGCAGGACTTTCAAAGATTCATAACTAATTTCTTTCTTCAAATAAATATTTTTTTTAAAAAAAAGGAGGAAACAGCCAGCCGTTTTTAAAAAATGAAAATCGAGCAATTATCGTTTTCAAAGACTGGAACAGGAATAGTATAGTTTATGATTTGTTGTTAAGATCTCCGGAAAACAAACTGTGTAGTCCAAAACATACTTTGACCAAAATTTAAATTAACGTTTAACTAGTTTCCTCCGAGTCTTGTCTCATTTGATTAATTAAAATTATTGTTGAGGTCACTACCAGACTACCCGTCTAGAATTCCCTCACTGTTTGATGTTGTAAGCAATCGCGACCTTGAGCCT
>JAQFZY010003010.1:0-10433 GCA_034696285.1 Hypogastrura burkilli | reverse complement strand
CCATTTGGATTGGAAATAGCATAGAACTCTGGTTTACAGCCAACCTTTAGGAAGGAATAGAATACTGGATTTTAATATGCAATTCTGCGTTGATGATTGAATTCGGCATTACGTATTACGTATACTATGCTTGCTGTCCAATTTCCTAAATAGAAATAGTCTGCAGAAACACATACATCAAGCATATATACACACTCTGACATTAAACGCTAACTCAAGTTAATCAACTTATATTTAATTACGTAATATACATTACTGCAACATTGCTAAATTTGAGTGCGAACCAAATGGTAAATGCTAACTTACCGGGATTTTGTCAAGATATTCTAAAACTGGCTGACTGCGATTGGCTGCTCAAAATAAGGTTTCTAAACGACTAGAATTCCGCTCACACAGTCATCCACACAACATAATTATACTAGCACGGTAAAGAGTAGTTGAGGGCGGTACTGACCCTGAGTCACCTAATCCCGTACTTTTGAGTACTTAAATATAAAAAAGAAAAGAAACTGAAGAAAATTCGGCACCTTCAGATATTTTTTGGTTTGTTTGGTGAGAAGATAGATGTTGGTTGATTTCTGGCGCCTTTATTAGCTAATTGAATGCGCAGGTCTCTCACTCAGTCACGACGTCACTAGAGGGCGGCGCGGGACTGCTTCTACTTGCAATCTTTAAACTTCAAATATCAATATTACATTTACGAGTTAATTTCAAGAAGAAGAACACCGACAGACAGCCGGCAGCTTTGAGCTTGTTGATCTTGATTGTTTTATTTAAAAAAGGTCAAGGGCACTGCTATTCAAAATGGGACGAGATAAAGGTCAACGGGTCAAGGGTAACGCAAAGGTGAGTTTCATATAAATTAACATATACATTTAACCAAAGGTCAAGGTGTGTTTCATATAAATTAACATATATATTTAACCAAAAAGGTGAGTTTCATATAAATTAGCATTTATATTTAACACTGCACTATTTGCTAATTGGGGTTTGGCGCAGACCGTATTCGCGCGCTTCGTTGTTCGTGCTTATTGCTTCGTATTCGTACTGCTAAAAAATTACTTTAACCCAAAACAAAATATATCAAAAAACAAATGCAAACAAAAATGTACATAGATATTTGAGGTTGGACAATGTTCAACTTCGACGGGCTATACTTGAGGGCTATACGGAATTCATGACCGATCCTTTTCATTGATGTCCGATATCTGGATCTGACCACTGACCAGACTCATATTGATTACTGTGTATTGTTTGGTTTGGTCACTGCACACTGCAATTAGGTTAACTAACAAGGGTTTTTTTACTTTAATTGTAGCCGGCCAGTTCGGGTCGGACAGCAGAGCTGGTTCCGAAAATACAAAATCTAACCTTCGACTCACTGTCAAGTGGAGCCGGCGTGGCTGCCAGTTTTGTCCCGATAGTTCCTGACTCAGATGAAACCGGGCTGGATCCTCAGCTCAGCCTGACCCTGAGGAAACTTGGGAAGAAGGATTCGACGACGAAGATCAAAGTAACGCATAAATATTCGAAGCTTCCATTTCACATTTATCAATGTACTAATGAACGTTGTTTTAATTTATGCAGGCCCTAACAGAACTATGCGACCTGTGCAAAGAAGACACATCCCTCCCCTCATCAATTCTTCCCTACTGGCCCAGAATCTACACTCGACTTGCTGTTGATGAGTCAAGGAAAGTCCGCGAGCTCTCTCACACCTTCCTCCTCCTGATCGCTAATTCTGTGGGACGAAACTTGGGCCCGCACATGAAGTTACTCTTCCCGACCTGGTTCCTCTCCCAGAATGATACTTTTCCTCCGGCTGCCTCCGCCGCAAAAAACGCACTCAAGTCTGTGTTTCCAACTGAGGATAAGCAGTTACAAGCCATTAACTTCTGCTCGGCTGAAATTGTAAGCCTAGTCACGGAAAGGCTGGACGGGAAAGAGGAACTGGATAAGTTCACGGCTCTGGAAAGCCTGAGTAACATTATTAAGCTTGACGTTTGGGAGGAAGTTGGTACAATCTTTAAACACGATAAGTTCTGGGCAATTGCGAAGGCCGAGTCTAGTCTCGTAAGTCCGTAAGATTCTGCTAGGGGATAAACTGAGATTTAAATACATGTGAGGTCTTTAAGCACTATCCTTAATATATTTATATTTCGTAGGTTCGCAGGTCGTTTTACGACCTGCTGTCCAGTGTAGCTGAGAAGTGTCCCGGTGAGGTTCCAAAGTCAAAGCTAACTCGTACAATCACAGCCGCGCTCAGTGAAGAGAAGTTTGAGCTGCAATCATTGTGGAATTGTTTCTTAACGCTCACTTTACACGGAGTCTTTGACGAGAAAAGCGTCGCTAAAACACAACTACTACTCTGTTGTAAGGACGGATTTTATGGCAATGCGTCACAACTGGGCCCTCTCGTTTTGCCGTTAGTGCACAAAATAGGAAGCTTTGGGGATGAGATTTTTGTGGCTATTGAGGAAGGGTACGTAGAAAAGACAGTAGTGTCAAAATCAAGATGTTTTTGAATAGGTAACTATTTATGTACCTAATTGTTTTTTTTACAGCTTCCGAAACGAAAAAAGCAGTGTTGAGCGCCAGTGTATTCTACGTACCTACGCCGAAGTTGTGGCTTATGAATTCAAACACGCCCACAGAGTTCCATTACAAGTCTTTACCTTCGTCACCAGCGAGCTGAAGCAGTCAACAGAGTTTGGAAGAATCGTCAGCCGCCTGATTAAGAGTGAGGCCTTCTACAGTGACTTAAGTGAGTTCTGTGTGAAGAATGACGAGATAATGGGCCGCCCGGAATTTGGCTCCTTTCTACTCTCATTCGTTGAGCAGAAGAAGTCTGTTCAGTTTGACGCGCCGGAGGGCAAGTCCAGTAAATATGAGGACCTGGAAATCAAGCCTTTTGTGAAGAAGCTGGCCTCGAGGCTAATCGAGCTCAAGAACTTCAAAGCCTTCTCGGTCGTTTCCAGGTTCTTCTCGGACTCAGAGGCCTTCTATAAGGACATTTTGAATGAAAAGATTGAAATTAGTGACTTCCTTTGTAATCAGGATGACAGGCTTGAGCTATTGAGAATTGGGCTGGACTTAGTCAGAGCCTTTCCAGAAAATCCAGCCTCTCTCACAATTGTGTCCTCAGCCTTTGAATACTTCGTCGTCGTCGGAGACCTGGACGTCTTTGTTAGAGAAATTGAACCCTTTGATAATTTAAAACCGATCCGTAACTGGGTTCGGATGGATCTATTCGCTGCAAACGAGTCTCGGGCTGTTCTAAAATACATTCTACGAAAGGAAGACATCTTCAAGAGAGGGACCTTCCAGGCCAAAATCGTCCAGCTCACAAAGTCCGTTGAAGCTAACCTTGACTTGATATCTGAGCTCCTCTATGACCCAAATTTTGGTTCCGACCTGACACAGGTATATCTGAAGATATGGGACCTATATTTAACTAACCCCAAGAAGGAGCAGGTCGAGCATCTCGCCTTCCAAATCCTTGACCAACAGCTAGTTTCCTATTTCGTCATATACGAGATTTTGAGCACGCGGGTTCAATTCTCCGAGAATTTAGAAAAAATCAATACGCTCGTTGAACTCTCAATGAGAGTAGTGGAAGACAAGAGCTTTGAGCTCGTAGTGAACGAAGTTTCCTGTGAGATTGACCCTGACCTCCTTGCCTTCCGTGGGTTCAAGTTTCCCAAATTGCGGAACTCTTCCCTCCAACGCCCAGCCGAGTTCAAAGTGGACAGGCTTTTAAAGAAGTCAATTTACGAAGGGAAACTCGGCCTCGGATTAAACTCACAGCTCGTCCCAATAGGAATCAACTTACTCTACGCTAAAACCCTCTACCAAATTGAGCAGGACTTGGAGAGCACGAATTGGAACAAAGTAAGCAGAGTTGTTTGAAATCTAACTTGACCACTGAACATAATCTCGCTGTTGTGGTCTGATTTAATTGGATATAATAGCATTTAACGTAATTTTAAATCCCTTCACAGTGGGGTGGGATTTAATGGGGCTTTATTTGGTGGCCGTTTTTTTTTGTTATCACACTCTACCTCTATCCCATCCCATGGAGATCCATTTAGGCAAATCTCATTAAATCAGAATCCCATTAAATCCCCTCAAATCACAATTGTTCTAAATTCCTTGATTCCACAAGTCCATTAAATCCCAGTCAATCTATTTAAATAAACTAAACACTTATCCTCGTTAAATTCCTGCTGACAACTCTAAAGGTCAGCTTATCAGAATTCGGAGACGAGATCAACGTGCTTCTCATGCGGGTTCTCGAAACGCTGGCCAGTGACCCGAAAGCCTGGAAAGAGTTCAGCTTCCTTGTTGCGGAGAAGAGCGGAGACAGCCTCTGGGATTCAAAGTATCCATTTGAAGAATTCATTCATACTGTTTATCGAATGGATCTTCCAAGTCACTTTAGTCCAAGAGTCCCTACTGACCTCGGTGATATTGAGTCCATATTTAAGTCATACCTGAACGTGCCTGACCTTCCTGTTGGGTTTCTAATTGACATGCTCGTGGCGGAGCGGAAGAATCACGAGAATAGGTTTCACTTTGACAAGCTCTTCAGCTTCGTGGAGAACAAGGCCGACTTGCTGTGCCTCCTCGAGCTAACCATGGAGCTCATGTCCAGGGAGGAAACGTTCCTCTCTACAGCCACCTGCTGGATCTCTGCCTGGCTCCTCAATAGCAAGAACATAGCCTTGAACAGCAAGGCAGGGCTTATCTGGACGACGAAGCTTAGTAGGGCGGTGACGCTCATACATCAGCTAGCCAAGACCAGCCTGACTTTTACGCAGGAGTACGTTGAATTCCACGCCCGGAACCTGTTCCCAAATGTATATTCCCATTTTGTCCAGTTGTCAGAAACGACGGAGTACTGGGCTGTCATGACGGCCCAGAACGTCGCAGAGGCCGTGAGTCTATGTCCAAGCCTGACCCTGGCCGCCATTGAGCAGGAGTCGACAAAAATCTTTGAGCTCTTCACACCGGTTCTCCGAAGGCCAGAAATATTCTTCAAGGTTGGGGCGTACCGGCTCATGAAGAAAGTCACGGTCAAGGATGAGATTATCCCGAAGGAGTTCAATCGTTTCTTTGTGTCACTAAAAAATAATGCAGAGTACTCCGACGAGTTTGTTGTGACGTATCTCCTAGCCTGGGACTGTATGCTCTATTCGCAGACAAATGCATTTGAGTTGTCACAGTATGTCAAGTAAGTTCATAATTAACTTAATATTGCTGCTGCGGGCTGCTCAAAGATATATATATTTTAGCCTAAACTAAAATATATGCAAATGTGCGGAGACATCATGTCTCCGCACGTGTTGTTGCTGGATACAATTTTGTTTGTCGGTTTATGAGAAATTCAGACCCAATCTCAGGCATATTTTTTCATTTGTTAAAATCTAGATTTGTTAATTTCCATACTTGTTTTGGACTAAAATATACATTTCTTGGGCAGCATGGAATACAAGCCTCAAGTGTGAATCTTATTTTGTAATTTATTGGCGTACTCTGGTACTGTGCCACAAGCGACAGCTTGAGAAAGCAGACTTAACTATACCGATCGAGACTGTCTGTCGTCCTTCAGATGGGCCAGAGTAATTTATTTTTTACTTGGGCGAGTGTATTTGTTTTTGACAAAAGTTTAAAACTAAGTCATGCAGTAGTGCATAAGCCGCGATTGTTTAAGAAACTATTGACATTGACGAGATCTATAGAATTCTATAAAACAGTTAACACGAACAAAAATGTTAAACATTAATAATGCCGTCCAAATGCAGAGGACGCTCTGCGGTTTGCCCAAGCTCTTTATATTTATTTTCTTTTGTTGCAGGGAGGAGCGCTTCCTGCCCCGACTTTTGTCCCTTCTTTTCTTCACGCTCATCCCAGACCAGCCCAAGCAGTACTTTGAGACTGAGCCCGAACTGTCCACAGGCAGCATTCCAGTACTGGATCACTTGAGCTGTGCCGTGCTCCAGCACGTTCTACGTTGCCTTCCATACACTGTGCGCGGGTGGTGGGCCTCCTTGTCGAAACAGCGGGACAAGGTTCATGTAGAGAAGATCATTACGAAGTACCTGTCGGCCAAGCTAGCGGGTGAGGATCTGGGGAAAGTTCAATGGAATGAGAAGGATGATAATGTTACGGTAAGGGACACACTGACCAGTAAATTTGCTCGATGCGCCACTATACTATGCGTGTTACTAAACAGGTAAAATTGTACATTTCAGGTTCATTGTCACCCCGGTTGTAATCAGTTAATAGCGCGCTACAAGATAGAGGAAACTCAAATTTCCTTAACAATATCCCTTCCTCTCAATCATCCGCTCGGCCCCGTAGCGGTCCAGATATCTGACAAGAGGCTGCATTCCCGGATATTTCAGCTCCTCAACACCCGGTCCCATTCCCTATCGGCAGGGCTTAAGCTCTGGAAGGAGAACCTGGATGGCGTTTACAAGGATGTTGACGAATGTTCCATCTGCTTCTTCGTCCTTCATCACGTGACGAAACAGTTGCCGAAACTGGCCTGCAAGACTTGTAAGAAGAAGTTCCACGCGGCTTGTCTGGTGAGTTCAAACTCAAAATAAACTATTTCAATTCATGTAAGCATTTTAACATGTTTTGTATTTTATATCTATTTCAGTACAAATGGTTCAGTACGTCCAACAAATCGGAGTGCCCCCTGTGTCGAACCCTGTTCTAGGCTCAGGCTTACCAAGAAGTACCTTACTATTTGCTTGTAATTACAGTACAACACTGTATTTTTAAATTTGTTAACTAATTATAGTGAATTGTATCTATCGTAATTCCAAATGAATAAGTTAAATATAGTATAACCTCGCATTATTCGGCACAATGCCCTTGAGCAATAATAATTACTTCCCACATACCGCTGCCAGTTCCACAATATTCTTAGCCTGAAGGACTAGCGGCATGTCAATCATGCTTCCTCTAAAGGTGAACGCACCCTGAAAAGGATTGATTGAATATCAGCATTACATTTGAGTACGGTAGTTTTAGAATAAGGATAAAATGTGTCTAACTTATTTGATCATTTGCGTAATTTGTACCGGGCTTTTATATTTTTTGGCAGGATTATTATTGAAGTCTATTTCTTATAAGTTATCGCAGTACCTTTCCGGAGTCCTGATATTCAGCAAAAGAATTTATGAGCTCACGGGCCCATTCAATCTTCTCAGGGCTCGGCGTGAAACTCTGTTGACAAATCTGGACTTGGCCCGGATGAATTAACTGCTTCCCCGTAAAGCCCATTTGGAACCCTTCAAGGGCCTGCTGTCGGAGTCCCTCAGTATCTAAAGCAAGTATTATTTAGTAAGTAAATGGTTAAATGGAAGGCTTACATTTAAAAAAACCAGGCAGTCTGTCTGACCTTTGTAATCGATGTGTACTATGTCAATCGCTTGGAGCTTGAAGGCCTTTGCCACCATAACGAGGTATTGTCGAGCGTAGAGAAGTTCCTTAGCGTCCTTCGTCCTGGTCGCTCCTATGCGAATCAAAAAGGCCCCGGAATACATGCAGTATTTTAGAAGGCTTGCAGCGTTTATTTTAACTTACCAATATCGGCACAGTAGTCATCCGAACCGAAGACCACGGCATCCGGGATGAAATGGGACTTGACTGAGAGTTGCCAGGCCGTTTTGCATATTTCGGGCAAGGCTAGAAGCCCTTGGGCCGACTCAATGAAGAGTATTAGGTTCATCTTTTCTGAAACATGATGACTCTCCAGGATCCTATTGGTTGTTTCGGCAAACTGTGACATGCCAATAATGATCTGACACTATTGCGCTTGAATTCTTCGAACTTATTGTCCCAGCACCAGAATTTCTGGTGATTAGTAGTGGTTCGCGGTTTTAACTTAGAAAAAACGTATAGTTTAAGAGGTACACTTAAATGCCAATGAGTTGAAAATGTACTATGTATTTAATTAGAAAGTAGGATTTAAATTTCTCTCGATTTGATTAAGATTCATGTTCAAAATCTTCAAGCCCGTTAGACTGAACTTAGGCGTGGTACCCTTAAGAGCCCACCCCGATGCATTCGGTATTATCGCCTTAATTTCAGCTTTAAATATGAATAACAGTCAGTGTCCCAATAACAGTACTCAGCATATGTAGAGGTACACTTAAGTACCCACTCCCTCCTTGAAACTATATTGTGGAACATTATCATGATCCCAATGACCCTCATCGACATTGGCAAATAAATCATAGTCCCGTCCCGATAGCGATACATATTATCAGTCACATGTTAATGTTGATATGGGAGACAAAAGACCGGCGGCGGAGTGACCCTTGTCATTTGTCATTAAGTAAACAGTGGCAGCTTTCTGGAACTTGAATCAGTTAATAACCCCGCCCCTTTTTCGGTAACCACCAATCACAGAGCCAATAAGGCCGCTCAGGGAGTGAAACAGTGAGTGATAGAATCACTAACTTATATTAAGTAGGATTACGTCTTACCCAATCTAAATGATCCACAAAATCAATTTTGGGTAGGTGAATGGAGCTCGGGAGATTTGAGGCAGAAAGGATAACATCCAGGTCATCATCACAGAGTCCACTCTCAACAGAATTGACCCTAACTGTACACTCGGACCTTCCAAATGAGACTGACTGCTCGTCCAGGATCTTTCTAATGTTGTTTCGAGCGTCTTTCTGAATTTAAAACATTTATTGGTTGGAAAAGCCTCCATAAAGTTCAAACTAAATTGGAAAGCGAAAGAATTTAAGAGTTTTCCAATAATTTACCTTTTTATTTACTGCCACACCGTCCTCACAGTCCAGTACGACGCAGTCGACGTCCAGGGACGGGATCTTTGCAATTTTTCGGTCATCATTCCCAGGCACGTACATTACGGCCCTCCTTGGAATGTAAGACCGGGATGTGATGACCTGGTGGAAAAGTTGGACACGTTACCAAGAGAATTGAGATCATATTAAAACTGTTGTACTTCATGTACTGTATGCCACACCTGGTCAGAAGACATTAATCGACGACTGACCCCGTGATTGGAACAGAATTGTGCGTTTGACCTGAATATTTCTAAAGAGTTCCCGACGCTCCGGCATGAGCGTACAACCGTGTGTAGTGACCTCAGCCAAGCCTGTATTAAATAAAATGGTACAATTGTAGTGCAACACGAGGCAAGTACTACGAATGTATTTAGTTGATGAACCTGAGAATTATTAATTACCATTACCATACGGAATCCAATAATTATATGTATACGCATTTGTTCAATGCCACTGCATAAATTAATACTTTTACTGTAAGGTGAACTTTTAAAAAGTTTGATACTCATAGAATGGGCATGCCGTAAAAGAAAGCTCAGCATTGTACAACATTTTGATGAATTTAGGATTTACCAGAGATTTCGTATTTTATTACCACAACCTAAACCTTAGTATATAGGATTGGCAACTCGCATTCCTACAAGTTATGAATATGAGTAGCTAATATGTTTTGTTAGGCGTTAGCTGTTGTTCTGCTTGTTCATTTATCGATAGAATATAAGATCTGTTATTGTTTTCTCAATTTAAGCCAATCGCAATCTAAAAAAAAAGTAATCTTGATGTTTGATGTGAATAAGAGAAAGCCATGCGTATTGTAGTGCTGCTGCTCTACTCTATGCTAAGCTCCCGCTGGCGATCTCAAGTCAGACTCAGAATTCAGAGTGTTGTTTCTGTGTTCTATATTTTTAGACTGATTTAATTAAAAAACTGGAATGGAGACAATAATCGAGCAACAGAGACGGTACCATGAGGAGCGGGAGCGACTCGTTGAGACGATGGTCAAGGAGTTCCTCCACAAAAAGAACTCGGTGAGTAGTTTTGGCACAATAATTAAGCGAAACTTTTCTGAAATTGGGAAATTCGTCAAGAAGTCAGACCGGGAGAGACTACTATACTGTACAAACTGCAAAGGGGAAGCGGCGGGAACACTTGATTTATGAGTTGAGGGCCTATGCCTATGCCTATGCTATTTATGTAATATGAATATATATAAATTAGTAATTAGGATATTTAAATGGGTCGACTATAGATGGGTTTATTTAAATAAAAGAATTTACTCAGAGAAAAAAAAATTATAGACACGCTAAAATGTACGACATATACTTATGTGTTTAGAAGTGCACAATAGACTCGAGACTAGCACAATAACTCTTCCTCATGGGACTCAGTTGTCGCTGTCGCTTGTCGCGTTGCCGCATTTCTTCTACAGCAATGCTGTTTCCCTCAATCTTATGAGTGCTCTCGATTCTGCATTGCGCTTGTACGTGTATTGCACAGTAGCATAACTAAACTAAATAGTGAATAATCTAACCTAACTTTCTGATCATTTGGATCCGATGTATAACCTTTGTACGCTAGCATTTACATGTTGTACTA
>JAQFZY010003009.1:0-10435 GCA_034696285.1 Hypogastrura burkilli | reverse complement strand
AAAAAATTAGCTCCAACTGTCTAAAAATTATGAGCATAGGTCATTTTTTCATCGTTCGCTTTCCCATGGAATCCCCCAGGTGCGAAAAGATATTTTGATGTGCTGCATGCCTTAGTTTTTGAAAATTTCGTAAAATGTAGTTTTTGACCAACTTTGACCCTCCCGGTAAGGGTCAAGGAGTCGTTTGCCCGAATTGCAAATCGGGATTTTAGAATCTACACAAAAAGTTGAGTCTAGAACCGTTGAGACCATGGTCGTATGTTTTTTCGTGCCAATTTTCAGTGGTTATAGAAATAGGGCGTTTTGGACTAAGTATAATAATATATTGTTACCTATGAACTGTTATGCTAAACGCTGCCGGTACTTTCATGCTTTTTTCCATTTTCTGTTTTTAAATCACACCTGCAGCGTCTAGTATAATAGTTTATAGGTACTTTGTTTTTGTGACATGGCTTGCTAACATCACAAAAGAGCTAAGTAATCGAATTATTTAATAAACATAATATTTGCACTAATTCGTTCCAAACGTTCGCTAAGCGGCGGAGCCGCGTGCGCAAGTATAAGACACGAGCCGAAGGCGAGGTCGGTACTTGTAATATATGGTTATAACGACCTTGCCTTCGGCTCGTGTCTTATAGCGGTTGGCTTTGCGCTTGGAACGAATTGGTACGAATATATTTTTAGTAAATAAGTCGATTAGCTAACGCAAAAAATGTTAGGAAGACAGTTTACAGAAACTGAATACGTCCATATTGTGATGCTAGACATTGCAGGTGAGATTTGGAAACGGTAGGACAGGAAATACATAGAAAATAGGACGAAAGACCCCGAATATTTTAGCATCACAATTCGTAGTTTAATCAGTTTCTGCTACCTGTCTTGCTAACATCGTTCCAATTTTCGTTTAGCTAATCGACTCATTTACTAAATAAAATATTTCTAAGAATTCTCTCCAAGCGTAGAGCTAACCGGGTTAATCGACGGAGCCGTGTGGAGACATAGTATAAGACGCTTAGACACGAGAAAGTGAGGTCAATACCTCCTTGTAATGCCTGCCTACTTATATCTTAGAAACATCTGAATATATTTTTGCCAGTAGCCGCTAAGAAGGTTATGCAATATTGCGGTGTAGGTTGTGACCCTAGCTGTAGCATTAAATTATTATTATGCTAAGCTAAGAAGTATGTTTGAATTCTGACAGGACGCAACACAAGCAAAATTAAAGTAGGTATGTCGTTGGGCGCTGCCAAAGTTACTCAAAACTCCTGAAGAATTGAGTTGAGTTCAAGCCAATACAGTCTCTGACAAATCAAATGCTAAAAAATCCTGATTAATTTCAATTTATCTCCAGCCGATGGTATCAGACTTTGCCCTTCCCTTTTCGTTATCGGGTATAACATTTATGTATTTCAACAGCCAGTCTTGAAGAGTATGCTCCACATGCCATAGTGCATCAATACCTGCAATAAAAGATCCGGGATGAATTTCAATTTGCTTTGAAGATGAATACTATCAGGTTTCGGCTTGGCTAAAATCCACGTGAGACTCACCGACACGAACCTCAGCCAGATCTCTAAAGTGGGGTTCTGCTCGTTTACGCCAACGATTTCGTTGCTTGGAACGTTTGGACCTTAATCAAGGGATTTTAAATGACTGTTGGTCTAGAATAGGCGTAGAAGAATTAAAACTGAGTAATGCCCGGCTCAGTCTGTAGAAAAGGTCTGTATGAAATGGTGTGCAAGTCGGTGAATTTTAGTAGTGATAGATATGGTCGAGTAATAAAATAGTGTAATAGGTAGTTGAATTAAAACTGGTCCTGCATTGTGAAATTAACATTTATTACGTGTGACAGTGAAAATACGTGAAATTGGAGCACGCTGAATTGTGTTTAGTGATGCATATGTCAAAGTAATTTAATAATTGTTTAGTAGTTATGCGCTGTGGGGAATTGAAAAGTGTCAACAAAATCCTTTGGGATATTTAGAAAATGTCAACAACATGTCTGAAATATTCGTTGCTAGGGGTCATGTTTTTGACCCTTAAGTCGCGACCCCTTAACCCTAACGAACTGGATCACCGGATTGGGCATAAATTTTTGTGTTGTGATTTTGGTGGGTGTAGGTTAAGAAATGCGCCCGGCATCCGGCCGGCAAGCCAAACCTTGATATAATTTTATAATAGTTAGAAGAAGAATAAACGGGTAAAGACTAATTATGACTTTAAACATTTGGTAATTTTTGCGTTTAGACTTGGCCTTTGGAAAAGCACTATACAGCAACAGCAATACGTCACTAACCACAATTTCATCATCGATTAATGGACAGTTAAGGTCATAATTTGGCTCGAAGGTATTGTTAATGTTAGCTTCCGAGTAAATTCAAGGCAATTCCAATGTTTCTTCCAAAATGTCAACCTTATTGTCGCAGTTTATACTATTTACATCTAGACATCAGACATCATCATTTTATTTGTGTTCCAATTCGTTTAGGTAGAATTTTTTTGTGCTCTGTTGATAACTACTATATTAGCACTATTCCGGAGTCTTTTGTATGCGTCGTAATCGACAGTTCAACTTCAAAAAAAAATACGTCTGGCTTTATCTCTTGCTATTATAATGTCTCTCTCATAAGCAGTAAGCCAATTGCATGTTTTACCTTTGACTCATATCTTACAAGACGGGATGTGATACATTAATACTAATTGAATCAAAGTTTCCACTTTATCAAGTATCAAATCCGAGTTAAGGGTTCCGATGAAACTTTTATGGAGTTCACTTATAATGAGCTCCCAGTCAACAAACTTTGGGAAGATAGCACCAGAGAGACATTTTTAAATACTTAGTATTGATAATTTTAGGATCAAAATGAGCCTTTGCTTTTGTGTAGTCTAATACAACATAAACTAGGTTATGGTCCATAATATAAAACGTAATCGAATCGGCCTGTAGAATTCTAGAAGTAGTTCTAGTGAAAATCGGGTACAATAATGTTACCGATTTTTGTGTGACTCGAGTAGGGACCGTAACTGCGAGAAGTTAAAACTGCGCATGAGTTCTAGCAGCTCAGCACTGTCTCTGTCAGTGTCTTTGCCATAAGACTTAGCTAATTAAAATCCTAAAATAGAATTCCGAGTTAAAAGTACCCGGGTGTGCGATTCCCGGGTTTTTCGAATTTCAGCCAAAAACTCACTATTTTGCCATCACAAACTTGTTCCATATTTTCTCTTTATCCCAAAAAACAGTTTTTATTTTCCGAAAAGTATCTGTCTCACTTTTACTGCCAATTAGATATACTGTATCAAGGTTGCGGTCCAATCCAAAGATCAAAAATTTTATATTACATTATTTATGGACATTCTCTTAGTTTTTAGAGAGAATAGATAGACATAGAAATCTCGTGCATTTTTACTTACCCAAAGGTAATTCGAATCTTGTGTCAACTAGAAGGGCGTGTCCAGTAGGACTCTTTGTTCCAACTACTTCTCCATCTCTCATCACAAGCTCGCAATCCAGAGACTGCCATTGGCCAGTCCCAGTCTATAAAAAGCATTATACACAGAATTATGTACGTTTTCACAAACAGTGTCGTCTTCGTCCAGTTCCAGTCGCAGTCTGGGTCTCGTTGCCTTCCGTTCTCAAGTATGAAATCCTCGATTGTAAATGAAAACAGATAATATAATAAATAAAACGCCAAGGTACGGCTGTATATATTTATTTGTACCTATGTAAGTATGCAAACATGTGGTTCGTTAGTGCCGTTAAATATTAAAATTATTTATTTTTCCTTGACTAGCCAACAAGCCCCGCGCTAACGCGGAATCAGCAACTACATTTTCTAAAGGTTCCCAGCGTAAGCGTGCCATAATATTTTGTGCGATGATGGTTGGGGTTTAAAACATGAATTACGACATCAGTTGTCACCCATAAAAATTCGGAAATAATTAGCTAAATACGTGGCATGTCACAGGTGACCGCTACCGCTGCAACAAAGCCGCTAAGAACCAATGAAAGAAGATATAAATAGAAGATAGAAAAACGGGGTGCTTTGTATAGGAAATTAATGTAGAAACGGGTAGAAGGAAGAGGAACTGGGTCTGTGTTGGATAGGAATTTTAGGTAGAAACGGGTAGAAAGGCGAAGAGCGGGTTAGTGTTGGACAGGAAATTTAGGTAGAAACGGGTAGAAAGCAGAAGAATTCGGTCTGTATTGTATAAGAAATTAAGGTAGAAACGGGTAGAAAAAAGAAGAATGTGGTCTGTGTTGTATAGGAAAATTATGTGGAAACGGTTAGAAAGAAGAGGAACTGGGTCTGTGTTGGATAGGAAATTTAGGTAGAGACAGATAGAAAGAAGAAGAATATGTGGTCTGTGTTGTATAGGAAATTCAGGTAGAAATTGGTAGAAAGAACAGGAACTGGGTCTGTGTTTGATACTATATATTAAGGTAGAAACGAGTAGAAAGAACAATAGTGAAAGGAAGAATGTGGTCTGTGTTGGATAGGAAAGGTAGAAACAGGTAGAAAAGAAAAGATATGAGTCTGTGTTGGATAGGAAAGGTAGAAACGGGTAGTAAGGAAAAGAATGGAGTCTGTGTTGGATATGCAATTAGGTTAGAAACGGGTAGAATTACAGAATTAGTGTTGGAAAAAAAGGTGGATACTTTTATGCGTAGGTAAATGGAAAGTGGAGAATGAAGAATAAGCGCTTTGAACTATATATAAATATACCGGCGGATGTTATAAAGAAACAACTTGAATGTGTATAAATCACGGAAATGGGAAATCAACAAAGGAAAGTTTGAGATGAAATGTAGACGGTTCTGTAATACTGGAAGGAAGTAAGGATATGATGTCGGCTAAACCCCCGTCCGTAGAACGGGCTTCTTGCGAGTAATAATTTATTCTTAACAAAACTGTAACAAATAATTTCATAAACTACTCATAATGATAACTTGTACTCACCAAATTAGAGTAGTGGATATCTTTTAAGTGTAGCCAAAGATATCCTACTGCTTTGTCCCAAATCAACCCTTTGTTCCATACTTCAATGAGAAGACCAGCATCTAAGTTATTCAGTTCACTAAAATATCCAAACAGTTCAAAAGTTACTTCGGGATTAGAGCTTCGCACAAGTCCCATCGGTTCGGGTCCGGTTCAGTTCACGATTTTACGGACCCGTAACGGATGGGTCCGGGTCCATTGTAGAAACCGGACCCGTTTAAGACAAGTCCGGACCCATCCGAGTCCGGTTCAATCACGAACCGGATACGTGGGACGCGGGTCCTTTTAGAAATTGTTATATAATAAACATCATGCTTAATATAGCATATACTGCTTATATACATACATTGAGCCTTTCCCCTATTCCAGTCGGGTCCATAGGACTATGTTCGCCTCTCTAAAATGTATTTTTTACCTCCATCATGCTCTTTCATGTAGCTGATCTCGTGTGGAGGTATTGTTACCTTCCTGGGAGATATTTTTGCCCATTTCAAACGTTTTGCGATTGGACGGTTCGGTCGTTAAGTCGACACTTAAATGAATGTCCATAAATTGTTCAGAACACTTTTATCTAGAAAAAAGTAGCTTGGCGATTTGAATTTGGCTGTAGCGCCTTCCAGAAATCTACAAAACATTGTTAAAAGTTAGCCTTAAAACCGTTTCTGATGATTATAATTTAAACAACACGTGCTCACAATAATATACTCTGATGTATGGTTTTTATTTTTACGTTACATAGCATGTGCGCTAATGCATTCACCGTCATAATACTTTTTTTTAAACCCGGATCCGGACCCGTCGGTTGGGGTCCGCGGGTCTGAGTCCGGTTCGGGTTCGGATCTGGTTCTTGGGAAATAAGAAATCGACGGGTCTTGGTCCGACCGGGTTACCGAACTGGAGTCAACGGGTCCGGTTCGGGTCCGGACTTTTACTGGACCCGAATTCTCGGGTCCGGGTCAGGGTCCGAGTCCGGTTCATCCAGGAACCGAAAGGTGCGGAGCTCTATTCGGGATTATTTTATCCAAAACAATCTGATAAAATTATATGCATTCCTAATAATGTAAACATCAAACTTATGCACTTAGACTGCCTTTCCCAGTGTAACCGACACGACGGTTTCGATGGCGCAAATAAAATTTACTAGCTCGTGTTAGACGAAAATTGCCAGACGCTTCCCTACTTGCTAGTTGGCCAAACTGCTACGCTCAAAATATAGCCGAATACTGTATTACAGTTGCTACTGTTATCAATTACTGTATATTGAGCTTAAATCCAATTATATGATTTTGAATCAAACGGTAACTAGGGTGTTTGTATGAAAAACTTAGCATTCGAAAGGCAGACCCTACATGTTACGATCTAAAATTTGCTCCCCACAGATTTTGTTTAAATAGTCCAACGCGTGCTTTTCTATGCTTTGAAGGAATTTGCAAGTCTTTTCTTAGTAAAATACATTGATTCCCTAACTCTAAAAATGATGTAATGTTAGTACGGCAGGCCGCAGTATAACTAAGTACCACAGTGAATATCCCAAGATAAGAAAATACTTTTGAATTAATTTTCATACCTAGCGCTTGCGCTTGTACGGATCATTTTTGTTCTTAATCTGTCTCCCTGACAGTTTGGAATATAAACACAGTCGCCTTTTTTTATGTAGAAATAATTTTGTTCACGAATTTGGAGTCAATTCTACAACACTGCTCTTTTATAACTTTCCACAACCCAGTCTCCGTCCTTGACCTCTTCCGGAAAAGTCGCTGCTTGAGGTAGTGCCAAAATTTAAAAAAAGGCTATCGGACTCACATGTTGGGACTCCACAAATATCTGACTATCCGTATTTATACCGAGTTTTGGCCGCAAGGTCAGGCGCGAAGACTGGGGTCAAATTGGCAATGTGCGGCTTAGCCTTGTAATAGCGGACGATGACTTTTGGCAGCTCATAAGGTGACCACTTGGGCTACTTAACCCCCAGAAATTGCTTCAGGACGTAGTGAATATAGTATTGCGCATTGACCTTTGACGTTTTTTCGGATTCTGATAACTGACTTCTACCAATCGTAGCCACGACGACGCTCGAAGCTTCAAAAAAGTGGTTTTATGTCTACAGGCGACACATCTTGGGTATCCTTTGCCGGGTGACTGGAGACCTATTGACTTTGACGATAGGAGCTTTTGGTTCCTGTCTCAGGTAGTATGTATGTTAGTGTTAAGCTCTCATAAGAAAGCTTAAACTTAATTTAACAAGCTTATTTAATGCCGTAAATGCTTTACTGGAGCCGCTCCGTTTTCTATTTTCGTGTGCAGTACGTAAAAAACTGTTTGAATTCCCAAATTTAATTAAACCAGCTCATGCGTGTAGCCCGACGTGCCATACGGAATGGCGAATGCCGGTGGGGTGTCATTGGGTGGTCATAGGGCGGTCAAATCACCTTTTACATTCTATTTATGTGAACCTGAGGTGCAGAGAGAAATTTGGATTTGCCGCAACACATAGTTACTGCAAAAGTCAGAAAATGTCATTTTTGGCAACCCTTGGCCCTCCCCGCGGGAGGGGTCAAGGACTGACTTGCCAGTAGCGAGCAATGGATTTTTAGAATCTACGCAAAACGTTGAGCCGTCGTACGTGGCTTTGTTAAAATTTTAAACTCCCTGTGTTATGGAGATAAGGCGTTTTGGACTAAACAATAATATATTTAAAAAAAATGTTTACTCCACTTCCTATCCGAATTGCTAATGAAAATATTATTATTATGCCAGCTATATTCTGACTTTTGATTGGATGCAACAGTGAGAAGACTTGGACTACGTGGGCTTGGGTATCGTAAGATCGAATTAACTAGCCAGTGGTAAATAATAGGAACAGTGACCCTTTGTTTACCTTTACATGTTAAGTAGGTATACGGTATACCCACATATCTGCATTTGGCCTCTCTTCGAGCAGCTGACCGATACCCGATACCAATATCAATACTTTTCTGCAAGAGCTTAGCTATACCAATATCAATACCTATTCTTCCAACCCTGAACGATACCCGATACCAATATCAATACTTCTCTAGTTCTCTACCGACAGGATGGCCAATACCTATATCTCTCTATCAAGTAACGGTATAATACAAATACCTATACTTTTTCCGCAAAACCTAACTGATAGGCGCAAACCTAATTTTATTTTAAACCAAAAGGTCGTATGGGATGATCCCGTCCGTCCGTCCGTCCGTGGGTCACGCTTTAAATTGCTCCGTACAGCTCAGATGTAATCACGTAATATAAGCCCCTTTTCGCGCGATGGGTGCTTCTTTGCTCTTTATGTGCTCTAATAGACCCCAATTATTATATAACGGATGTAATACCATGCTTCACAAAATACTAAAATTATAACGCCTTACACTATATTTCTAGTCATATCCCGAGAAGCAAAATTGAGGACATGGCTCCATACATGCAGTTGACTAAGCACTTTTTATTTTTAAAAACTCAGTAAAAAATGAAGCGATTCATGTATAACCATAGAACGTCATGTTATATGTAAACTCAAATTACACAAAGCATCAGTTGTATATAAACTCGAACGACTTGAAGCGTTATTTAAAACTATATTTAAAAGCAGCTAACTTACAAAACGTATTTCAAACTTCCGAAACACTCGATTTGTGGCATTCTTATTAGATTTATTATGTAAACTCAAATTACACGACGCAGTAGACCAAGCATCAAGTGTAGGTATATAAACTTATGGTGAATAAACTCAATGGCATGGTATGGCATGGTACTTGTATGAAAACTCAAAGTTACTATCATGGACGTAAGTATGAGCTTCATACATGATAAATCCATTGTTCCATCGACAAAATGAAATGCTTCACGTGTATGTAAACCAATGAGCAGGTGATTAACAAAAAGAAGTCAAACATATTTTCTTTGAAAATGCATGTAATGAGAAGCAGATTTAAATATTTGGCTCTCCAAAATGCAGCATTCGAAACAGAATTAAATTTTTCAAAATTGCTTTCTTTACTATGTTAACGGCGACACTGTCCTGTTAACTGAAACTAACATAAAAGTTAACAACAAGAAGCAACTGAGTCAATAATAGCTCTTACTCAATATTCTCACTCGCATTACACCTTTTGGTCCCAAGCTGCTAAAAGCAGGTTTTTTTTTTATTCAACCCTATAAAAATAGGTTAATACAAGTGCACAATTAGTGAACATCACAATGGACATTATACGTACATATCATACAGGGGAAGATACTGCATTTACAACAGAATCAATACAAGAGAGATCACACACGTCTTCGCCTTCTTCAGGCATACATACTACTTCTTGAATATTTAAGTACATTGTTTTCATATTCTTCTTAAAGATTGAGCTTTTCGGACTAAATTACAAATAAGGAGATCAGTTTTAAGCCACAGCTAGGTAGCAATATGTTTAAATGATCTCCTACTGTAGGTATCGGAGGAGTTATGTAGATAGGTCCTATTTCTAGTACACTTTGTAATAACGCTAGGAGAGCTAAAGTCAATGTAGTTAGCAAAATACGGAGGACATTGGTTAGTCATCCTCTTATATAAGTTAGTCTTTCTATGCATGTCTCACGTGTTGGTTTTATTCGTTCTGTAATTGGCCACTCTGTCAAGAGGCCGGAGAGTGAAGACGCCTATACCAGCTCCGCTCCTCCACCTGCATTCTGCTGTGCCCCAAGCACAACTTCAAGGCTGAGTATTGTGGCGCAAGAGCCACACAGCGGTTAGTAACTACTACGTAAGACGGGCCAAGGTCTGTCAACGACCACCCATTTATTCTTGGTAGG
Source organism: Hypogastrura burkilli (assembly GCA_034696285.1). Taxonomy (NCBI): domain Eukaryota; kingdom Metazoa; phylum Arthropoda; class Collembola; order Poduromorpha; family Hypogastruridae; genus Hypogastrura; species Hypogastrura burkilli. The sequence goes on along the minus strand of JAQFZY010003009.1, from coordinate 620 downwards.
GGTCAGAGGGTCTGGTTCAGCCAGCCCGAGGTCACCTAGCCCAGGTACTACGTAGTAGCGAAAGCATGGGGACCTGGACCTGTGAATTTTGCAATGGAGCGGGAAGCGAGGAAACCTCCAATTACGTTAACTGCTTCTTTTGTGACACTACCTACCATCTCAGATGTGCCCTGGAGAACGGATTTCAACAAGCTATTCGGAACTACGTATGGGTATGCAATAACTGTTATAGCCGAAAAGGTATTTATAAGAAGGCCCTATTAAGCATCAATGAACTAAATAATAAGGTAGATTGCGTAGATAAAAGGCTAACAAAAGCCGAGCAGCAACTATCAGGAATCAGTACTATTGTTGTAAGCCCATCGGCCTGTGTTGAGCTAGATGACTCCAGTGCTTTCACTGAGAAAGGTATAGTCCGTAACACAGTGGAAAAATTAGAAACCAAAGACAATGTACAATTTTGTGCTATATGGTGTGACATTAAAAAAGGAAGACGATCCTTACGTAATTACTGAATCAATTTTTAACGTTCTAGAGATACCCTTGACTGAAATACGTGACGTATTCGTTTTGAAAGGACCTGTTTCAACATTGCTAAAGGTTACCCTATATTCAACAAG
>JAQFZY010003008.1:0-10436 GCA_034696285.1 Hypogastrura burkilli | reverse complement strand
TAATTGTTCCTTTGTGAGATTTGCTCTGGATGCTGAATTAAGTCTTAAGTTCCATTTGCCATTAGCACATGAGGATTTGGTATATGGGCAACTGTTTTGAGTGGAGTAGTTAGTATTTTAAAGTGACCAGTTGCGGTGTTTATATTTTTTGGGTGAATGGTTTCTAATTGTCAAATTAGCACACAAGGTGCATGGCTAATGGCTAATCGCTAGAATGTAGAAAGTTGCTGTTGGTATTATATGAAAATTGTTTCCTTATTATTCGAATCTGACAATTCCCTGCGCACAATTCCCGGTAGGACAATTGCCGGTATGGGCAGTTACCGGTGAGACTATTGCCGGACTTACGCTAAATGATGATAATATATGTGTGTTGAACTGACACCTAGTTTCTGCGATCCATGGTAGGCATATGTTATTCTAATAAGTTCTTAGTTTTCCAAAGTCTTTTAACACTCTTAACTTAGCATTTTCCTATCTCGAACTGTACTGTTTTGATTGATAAGCCCATCCCAGATCCCAGACAATACAGCGACACGCTGGGGGTATGCTTGGGCAGCTTTGGTGAGAAATTCGCCAGATAAATATGACCTATGACCCAGTTTTCCAATTATAGATTTAGCATTGGATCATAAAATCTGGATAAGGGGAGGATTTCAGTTTAAAGAATATCGTACCCAATCTGTTGCTAAATGTCACTCAGATTGATTCTGTCAAACATTAGTACCTACACTTATAGATCTCGACGTCCTTAACAATGTTTAAATGACCTTAAAGCCGTAAAGCACTTCCGTGACCCTCTACAGGTCACTCAAAGTTCCCATGGGGAAAAGTTAGCACTCGGTTGGATTTAGCCGAAACTTGGTATACTTACAGAAAGCCATACGACCTATCCTTGACCCTATACCAGTCAAATATCCGATTTACCCGGTGACCGCTTAGCGACCAGAAGAGGGTCAATGATGGCTCCTAAGGCTTTGACCTCCATTTAAACATAGTTCAGCACGTCGAGGTCTGTAAGTATCACAAGTTTCAGCTAAATCCATCTGAGTGATATTTCCCCATAGTTTGGGTAGTATATACTCCACTTATTTGTAAAATGAAGATAAGTGTATCTGCAGTTGACAACAGTATCAATTATCAATATTCAGAAAGTCCGAATGTGCATCAACACTTTATATGAATAAATAATATATATTTACATATTTAATGTACATTCGGTAATTCTGATACCGGCAATTTTCTCAGCGGGAAATGTCCACGCCGGTAATTGTGCCCCGGCTATTGTGCCACTACGTTTTTATTCAGTATTATATATTAGAGGAGTTGGAATAACTAATTTTTAATTCCATATTACCACAATTTAGGCGCGCAGCCTTTTGTTCATTAACTACTGCCTTGCCATTAAGCTGGGTTATTGCCTATTGGTAATACCTGTATTTTGCTGAAAGCTTTCAGTTTGATAACTTTCGTTTTTCGTAGTATTAGGTGAATAACGTAGGTTAATTTCTAATCCCAAATCATAAGTCACTGTTTGTTCCTTAGAGAGGCTAAGGGCTTCGGGTTCATCGGCGTCAGCAAATTTGAAGGAGGCCACCCACACTAACCCATTTGTACAAGGGCCCCTTAGCCACCCCGCCTTCATTCCCCAGAAATTGGGGTCAAAAGGGTTTGCTGTAAGAGCACAAATTTATTCATTACGATGCATCATCCGCCTGTAGCTTACATTATTCTTATTATACATATTCTTACGATGGCAAATACTTTGTGGAGTCCAGGATGGACGAATGCCGAAAGCGCCGAAAGCGCCAGAAAAGCCGCTGATGCCGTACATGAGGTACAGTAGAAAGGTGTGGGACCATGTGAAAGCGGAGAATCCGGAGCTGAAGCTATGGGAAATCGGGAAAATCATTGGACAGATGTGGCGAGACTTGCCAGATTCAGAGAAACAGGAGTATATAACGGAGTATGAGGGTGAAAAGGTAAGCTAAGAAGTAATTAGAGTTTACCTATCTGAAAATGTTAACTTACCTTCCATCCAACGCCAAGTGAAAAATACAAATATACTTACCCTATTTTAGTCGGAGTACGAACGTGCTTTAAAGACATACCATAATTCACCACAATACCAGTCTTATGTTGCTGCAAAGACTCGAGGTTCGTGAATTTAAAGCAAGTAGAATGTTTATAATAAACCGTAGGAGTTTTATATTTCTTATGAGAAATGAGAAATTCAATTTAATCTCGATCTTCTTTTGTAGCGCAACAAGATTTGAGCGAGAGTACTAATGATCGAGCATCGTCGAGCAAATCAGCGGCAGCCGAAAGACGAATAGAAATTCAACCTGCTGAAGACGAAGAAGGTAATACAAACAAAAAAATGATTTTATTGTTTATGGGATATAATGGTCCTATCTGCATTTATTTTCATAAGAAAGAGCTTTCCTGAAACTAAACCAGATTGGGTACACGGGCGTAGTATGTGGTAGTAGCTTATTTGTTGCAGTTGTTTATTACAATTCTCTTTATTCTTGTTTCAGATCCAGAAGATGCATTCTCTGAGAAACACAAGTCACATGCTCGTTATATACGAAACCATCGTCTAATTAATGAAGTATTTTCAGATACGATGGTTCCAGATATTAGATCCGTTGTTACCACTGCTCGTATGCAAGTACTGAAACGACAAGTGCAGTCGTTGACAATGCATCAGGTTAGTTATCAGTTTAAATTAGATTCCTACACTATTATACGGTGCTGAATAATATAGATTACGTCTGATGCTTGCTTACAAATATAAAATGGTGACCATTGCCCTTCTCATCGGGACTTTTCCTGTTGTGATTAAATGTTGTATTATAGAAAAAGCTTGAGTCAGAGCTGCATCAAATTGAAGATAAGTTCGAGGCAAAGAAAAAGCGATTCATGGACTCTAGTGAGACATTTAATGAAGAACTTCTAAAACACTGCAAGAAGGCCGTGGAAGAGGACACGTTTCAGAAACTGGTTGACAAGCAGTACGAAATACTGAAGAAAGAGTTCGAGGAAAGGGCTAAGAATTCTCCTTTGCCGCCTCCAGTTCCGGTCCCGCTGAAGGAGGATGCTCAAGGTTGGTGCAATAGCTGTCCTGCTGCGCGCTTACGCTTTTATTTTTTAGCTGTATTTACCAGTTTTAGCCTGAAAAGAACGAAAATGGACGATTTTAGACGTTAAGCGACAAAAATGTTCTTACTTCAATACTTTGAGCCCCTCTGAGAAAACTAAGACATAGCGACGCCCCTGGTGGAACTTGCGACAGAGATAATTTTAATATAATTTGCTCACATGTCACAGATAGCGTTTTTTAATCTTCAATGTATTCCTTGATGATTAGGACAGCCTCAAGCAGTAGGCGTTGGGCACGAGCCGTACGTGCAAAGTGGTGGACTTCCCCAAGACCATGAACTTCCTGTAGTAAGCAATATGGAAGCTCCCGCTGCTGCTGCTGTACAAAAGCCTGAACACTTGGGTGAGCAAGTTCATCCAGAAACTAAAGTTGACCTCCAGCAGATTGAGTCAATTCCAGCAAAGGCTAATGAACTTCTCGGAGTGGCTGGAACTGGTTTGCACGAACACAAGCTTCCTGCTGAATCAGTTGAGGAAATTAAGACCGGCATTTCACCTTACGCAGCTGAAATGCGCCCGCCTCCGCCGAGGTCATTTTTCCACGAACCGTCACCAGCACCTTATTCAGCCACGCTGGAGTCAGACCCCGGTCTTCAAGGTCCACCACACGCGAGCCATGTTTCACTGGAAGACGACCAACTAGCTGGAGAGCCGTTTCAAAATATACCAGAAAGGATGGAAATAGACGAGACAGATACTTCTGGGCTAAGTATCCCACAAATTCCATCGGAGCAATCTTCTGTACCAGGTGAGGCAACGCCACAAGCACAGGAAATTTTCCACCAGACTGACGCACCAGCACTTCAGCGGCTGTCGGATTCGTATGGACAGAATATGGATCAAAGCTTTCCAATCCCCAGCGAAGCTCTGCAATTAAGGGAAGATTATTCTTTGGAAACTCCAGAACCATCAGCTGGTGACGCTGTGCATCCTGTTGAGGCTCCGACAGAGATAGCCACACTACAGCAGGTTGAACCAAATCCAGCGAAAGCTAATGAGAATATTCCCGCAACTCCAACTGAGTTGAATGTCTCTCCTGCTGAATCGGCGCAAGAAATTAAGACCGATATATCACCTTTCGCAGCCGAGATGCCCCCGCCTCCCCCTAGGTCACTTTGCCACGAAAAACCGACTGCACCTGTGGAGTTTGAGCCAGTACTTCAAGTTCCTCCAGAAGTGAAATGTATTCCACTGGCTGTCGAACAACCAGCTGCAGCATCGTTTCAAGACATTTCGAAAAATATGGAAATAAACGAGCCAGAAAATTATGGGCTAGAAATCCCACAAATTCCGTTGGAACAATCTTCCGCAACAGTTGAATCCGTGCTGGAAGCTCAAGAACCTTACCAAGAGGCTGATACACCAGCACTTCAACAGTTGTCAGAAGCGTATGAGCCGAATCTGGATCAAATCCATCAAAATCAAACTCCAAGTGAAGAAAGTTCGGCAAAGGATGTCGATGTCGAACCATCAGTGGGTGAAGCAATGGAAGTACAACCTGCAAGCGAGGCCCCGGCAGAGACACCCACACTGTCTCCTGACCCACCACATGTTTCGGCGTTGCATCCGGAAGAGAAAACTGAAATTTCAATGGACGAAGGATCAGCTCAAGAAGTTGTTCCGAGTGATTTGCCAGTTTTCGAAGTAACAGCACAGGCACCGCCAGGTCCAACTGCTGAAGCTTCTGCTCGTTCCTAAATCTGAAATTCTCTTTTTAGACACAAATATTATATTCGTATAGGTACCTATGTATATACTTTTATATGTAAATAATAAGTAGTTGTAGACTTACACCTGAGATCGTGGTTTCTTGCAGTTTGGTGTATGTATATTAAAGGTGGAATGTGTAAATTTGTATATATCTGTTATTTACGCTAATTTTACTGCTTTCGTTTCGGAGCAACTGCCTGTTAGCCCGGCTTCATCGACCTCATGTCGACATATTGGTTATAACTTTCGAACAGCTGCTTAACCTGGGACTTACATATTATAATCAGCATTTAGTCGACATTACCGTTGGCTTAGCAGGACCATTTTAGTACCTAGGTATTTATAATTTATATCACGCGCTGTTTACGATTAAGTAGCGTCAACGATATCAGGGTGAGAAAGCAGGTTATCAGTGTCAAGATAGGTAACGGCAGGATTTTACCGCGGGCAGGCCCAAAAACTAAGTTGCATTTATTTACTGAGCATGTTGTACAACATCAAGGCCAAATAGACAATTATTTGTGTAACAATTATTCCACAATGATGCACTAACTTACGCTAATTAATAATCCAACCTCCTGAAAGGATTCTCAAAATGTATCACCAGACCCCACTCAAATTAGGATAGAAAGTGTAATTCCTTTATTGAAGGTGACGTCATGTCACCTTTTATGCATCTGTCCTTTTCGATGTATACCTAATAAAATCATGGAATGGCATTTTCAGTCATATTTTTTAAAAAACCCAAAAAATCGTCTTTTTTCGGTTTTCCGGGTAACAGGCAGTTTGTATTAAAAACTGACTTCAGATTCGGATTATACGCCCAAAAAATACTTTCAAATACTTTTGTTCATCTAACTTCGATTTATGGACTATCAGCAGACTGTTTAGGTAGTCTCCATGGATTTACATTTAATTCAAATTTAAACATGACAGAATGACTTATGTAGCTCTATACAGTGGTGTATTTAGGTTTAGTGGTTTGGTGTTGCTAGTTCATTATGTAAATTATGGAAAAGTATTCCAGCTGAAATTCTTGAAATTGTGTCCTGATGCTCCAGGTCATGAGCCCACTCCACATTTCCCCAGTGCTCAATCTAGACGATAAAAAGAGAGTTATGTTTATTTAGTAGCAGTTCTGGCCGAGCGCAGCGAGGACAGTTTATATTTTGTGCCTGTGGAAAATTGTCGTCCCCTTTTTCAATTTCTTTGATATTTTTTGAAGCTTTTACGTGTTAATTTACATGCTCTATTCTGGTCATTGTATTTTCGAGGCGGATTTTTACGTCTTCTAGTTATTTGTAGGGTGTATGAACCACCATTATGAGCAGCTCCACTAAAACAAGCGCACACATGGCCCATGCACCCTAGAAATAATTAGAAGAAGTAGGCTTGTTTGGCTTTAATAAAAACCACTACATCATAGAGCGGAGCAAACAGAAGCTGTAAATTATTTGGAAGTCAAAAATTACAAAGACAACAAAGGTACACCACCTACCACCAGCAAGAACTATACACTAGTAAAACCAAATCGTTTTGTACAATTTTCAATTAAGTACCCGTACCTACCTTTGAAAGTGAACACCCATCGAGTTCCAATACTGGACTAACCTGTATGAAAATGTATGAACCTTCTAATTGCTTTATGGATGCTATCGACCACGGTGACAATGGTAAGTAACACTAAATCCAAACAAGTACTATACCGATAAAAGCGGCTTAATCTGTAAACAATTTTAGATTTAAGATTTCAGACTCAGCATTTGTTCGGCTTGTTTAAAGTGAAAATAAAAAAAACGTTCTTCCCGCACTGGATCCTATTCCAGGTTGAGTTCAAGCTTCCCTCTAGGGTCTGCTCTGAGCCCAGCCTCCCGTGCCGTATTGACCGAACATTATTATACGTGAACAGACTGTGTCGTGAGTTACGGCAAAGAAATTCACGCTTATTACCTGGCGGACTGGGCCCCAACAGCCACTTGCCGTATTTACCGACCATATTATATGTGAACAATCCCCTTGAGAATATGCGGCTGGGTCCTCTCATCTGTTTTTCGTTTACGAACAGGGATGGTTAAGGCTACTCTTATTGGAATAACGCTGTGATCCTCTAACGGGGTGTCAAAAGTGGTAAAAAATTACATTTTGTGAAATTATTCAAAACTATGGCATGCGGCATATCACAATTATCATCCGCACCTCAGGATCACTAGAATGGGATGTAAAACGTGATTTGACACACTGTGACCCGAAAAGGTCTTCTGTGGTCAATTTGACTCGATCATGTCATGTGGCATGGCAAATTTATCAGCACGGCATAGAGAAGGTGACTACATAGTTTGACCCCGAATTCGAACCCTCCATGACCAAAAAGATCAGCCGTAGTCATCCCGACCACAACATGAGAAAGTGCCTGAGTAACATGAATAAGTACATGTCATAAACCGTTTTTCCTAACTATCGGTGACCCTGCGACCCCAGGGAGACTTCCTGGAAGGGCACCAGTTTCAGATGCCCGGGGGTGTACTGAATCAAGAGCTCGCAAGGAATATCCGATGCGAAACGCGCGTCGCTAGTGCTTCTCACTCGAAGTAGGTTCATTTTAATACTACGGTGGCGCTTGTCTCATGATTTGTGACACACAGACAGACAGACAAGACCATCCCATAAGACCTTTTGGTTTAAAAACGTCAGTCGGAGATTGGAGATTTTTATTACTCCGCCCCATTACCAGCCAACTACAGAACGAATAAAATCGTCCGACGGACAGACGGAGATTTTAACGTGCATATAATAGTCGATTAGTACCTGATACTCAGTTTCAAGTCTCCCAAGTGCAGCTGCCTCGTCTATGGATATTCTTCCTTTGGTTACTGCTATTGGTAAGATTACTGAGCGTATTGCTCCCATAGCAAATGCCAAGCCTATTCAAATCCAAAAATTAGTAGCCCCACCGTAGATTTTCATATTTTCCCCCGACAAAATAACTAGGTCGACACCAACTTGCTTTGACCGAAATTTAAAAAAATAATTTAACTGATTTTCACCGAAGATTTTGGATATGACTAATTTGATTAATAATGGATAGGTTAGGTTTAAACGCTCGGCTGTATAAATTGCACTCGGCCTAACCGAACGGAAAGCCGTCAAATCTCACCGAACATTTCCTTGGAACAGAACTCGGGAAAAATTCGGCCAAAGTTAGTTTGGTTGAATTAGTTAATTTTTCGGTGAATTTGGGATTTGGTCGTCTTAAATGATAACCAATCATAATAAGTGTTCGGAAGGATTACTGTTTAAAATTTGACATGAGATTAGCAGAGATTAACATAAGAGGATAGTTTAAAGAATTATTGTAAACCCCGCACCTTGAACAGCTTCATAACTTAAAGCTGACAGATAGCTTCGAAGGGAAGAGAGAGAATCTTCTGGAATTTCCGGTGGAAGGACTAAGTCTCCATGAATAATGGGAATTTTAGTTTTAAACTCTAACTCAAACCAGTGAATTACGGGGTCCCATTTCTCTGTCTGGATTTTGAGAAGATTATAGTTGGTTTCCTGGAGGCAGAATAAAAGGTCGAAAATTGAGAAATCGAAATTGGTAAGGTTGAATAGTATGCAAATTCAAGCATGCTCTTGAAAATGTGTACTTAAAAACTTTAGGCACTTACCGGTGCTCGGTATATTATTGTATCCTCCGGCATTTGTCGAAGTATATCATTAACCAAATCAAACTTTGTCTTAGAGTGTGGATTATCTTGGACCGTATTGGCGAGAGCAGTCTGTAAAGTCAAAGCCATTTACACATTACACAATACAATTTACCTCTCACGTACATAATCTGGCAAGGCGCCCAAATCTGTATCTGTTTGTAGTTTGTTAGGCAAAGTGAAGCTTGCACCCCAGCCCAATACTTCCGCCGTTTGACTACCTTTTGCCCTCAAGTAGCTGCTTACCAAATGCATGTAAGACTGTTGAATGTGTGTTGTTTGAGTTGACCATTCTGTAGCTATTGCTTGAGCTAAACCCTCACTCTTAACTTGAAATACTTGCTTTCCAGGGGTCTTTAACTTCTTATTGTCCAAGTTTAGCTCGAACACCCCGGCTTCCTCATTCTTGCAGACAGTCACTTCGGCGTAGAACCTCTTCGGAACTAAAGTGAATAATGAATACAATTGATATAAAACATACCTCCGTGTGTAGTATACTGGCCTAACAGAACAGAGGCAATACGTGCGGAGTACGAATTACCAGGCGGAGCGAGGTGAGATTTAGATATACCAGACTTAACATTTTAAAGCACTAACTATATTCGTATTCCTATTCAATTACAGTTTAGTTTATATATTTAGAGTTTGTCGTAGTTTGTCGGTCTTGTCTTATATGCAGTGTTTAGAATTTAATGTTTATGGCATCTTTTGAGACTGAATCTATACTACTAGTGTAAAGTAAATGCTGCCTTATGCCTTACGCTGTGGATAGTGCCGTTTTGGTACTGCAGACGCGAAAGGAGCTGGCTTAAAACAATTCAGCACTACTTTACTTTGGGACAGTTTCAGGTTTCTGAAAAACATTTTGTACTGTTATAGTCTTCACGTTTCACGTCCTGTTTCGTCCGATCCGATTTGTTTACGAAGTAAACTGCTTCCTACTCCGTAAACAAGATCCGATCTAACTTAAAAACTTAAGCCAAACTAACTTCCCAAAACCAATAATTTTAGCACACACCTAAAATTTTTCCCGCCACAACCTGGAAATGAATTTTGACGTCTCAGAGTAACCCTGGTTTTCCACTTCTCCCATCTCAATCTATTATATATCTTATTTATTATTGACCGTTAGGGCATTTATGGGAACAGTAGGGTATGTCCGTCCGTCTGTCTGGCTGTCCGTCTGTCACCTACTGGAAAACGTAGAAGGGTTCAAATTTGCTGAAATTTCTTTACATAAAGCGGTAACTAGAAACCTAACTAGGTTCACTATTAGTTTTGAATTCTCAAAATGCTTCTTGTTTGTTTAATTTATAAATAAAACATCTTGATTTGGAGTGTAATCAGCTTATTCTGACTTCCCATTGCTCCACTAAGGCTCAATAAGCTCAAACCAGCTACTTACTTGCCGTATGTTATTAAGGGTAAAGGCAGAAAATACGCACGAATAAAATCCGGCCATCTGTTAACCGCTTTCCGCCTCATTATTTCATAGTGTGCTCCAGCCCATCTATGCTATATGCCAATTGAGTCTGAGTCATAATTTTTTTGCTTGAATTGAAACAGACCGGGGCTCTATTGTATTGCAGTTGCAGTAATCTACACATGTAGTATTGACGCTACACTCATTGCAAAAATTTTCGCACATAGCTAATAGCTAATATATCATCCTATTGTATTCATCCTTCGAATCACTCCTAATACTTGCTGCTGTTAATTATTACTTGCATGAAGAACTCCTAGCTCACTTTCATCAGAAAACTATAGTAGCCTTACCTTACACCATATGTCTAGTCATATCCTGAGAAGCAAAATTGCAGACATGGCTCCACTCATGCAGTTGACTAAGCACTT
>JAQFZY010003007.1:0-10437 GCA_034696285.1 Hypogastrura burkilli | reverse complement strand
AACGAACATTTTCCACCTTTAACTTGTTTATTTACATGGAAAATGTTGTTGTCATGGGGGTTTCACTCAGGCAAAAAAACTTCGGACGAGCGGTTATGTACCCTTCCTATTATTGACCATAACAAATTTGACGCAGATGCGTTTAGGTATAGGGTACTTGTGTTTTCTGATAGGCTGAAGTAAGGACTACACAATAAAAATACTTTGAATGGCAGTTAGATTTCACCAGTAATACAGTCCTTGTCTAAATTTAGTGCATTTACTTCTGAGCCATGTTTTACTAGAGAACTTAATTGATTTTACCCAATTTCCAGTAATCCAAATCCATTAACTTTAAAAATTAAGTAAGCTCTCGATTATCCTTTTTTCGGGTCCACAATGAAACATTTAGTCGCTTACCCAGTTGGTTATAATTAATCCCGTCCTTTCCAGTAGTATAGTCACCGCCCGTAGCTGTTCACTGTCCACGGCTAGATTGTTCAGCCTTATTGAATGTTCAAATTCAAGGGAGGTCAAATAGCAAATCGAAAGTTACCTCGAGCTGAAAATCGATAAAAGTATGACCTATTACGACAACTTTATTACATTATGGGGTTCCTGGTGCTTTATCTTGTCATAGAACGTTATGCTACTTTTTTAAATGATAAATACTACCGCCCCAGTTTTTCCCTGCTTAGTCACTTTTTATTTAGTTCCAAATTACAAATATTCTTATACTATTAACCTTAATTAACCGCACTTTCAGCAGCTGGTGGATGAGTAACACGGATGCGTTATTACTTTTATCATATATCTGTGGTAGGCAGTAGATAGTTGAATATGTACGTATTATACGCAGTTATTCTCCAACATAATTAACAGCTCTTACGAATTGGCCTTTAGTCATTTCTCCCGATTCAATTTCAGAATATTGTGGTGTTAAGAAGAGAAAACACTTATAGAAGAAGCACTTGGTAATACTACTATTTATGGTACCTTACATGTAATCGTAATTCCGCCCGAAGAATATTATCTTTCATTCCCTATGGGTAAACACCTGTATTTGAAGAGTATCAAAAAGAACTAACTATTTCCTTGGTAGATTAAATTCGGTTTATGGACTCTCAATTAAAGCTTTTTAGGCGCTAAAGTATACACATATATATATTTGTTTAGCATTTACAGTGTTTGGCAGCAGAAATATAATATCGGTCAAATGACAGTACAGAAATCAATTAAAGTGTTTATTTTTAAACTTGGTCAAAATGTTCTTTTCGGAATATTCACACACACACGTACAAATTCAAATGCGTTTAATTTGAGAAGAAAAATATTTACACATAACTCCTAGGTAACCTTCAACCTTAGGACCCTACCCTACAATACTATCAAAAGGTGAAATATATGTGTGGAAATTTTTGCTATCAAATAATTGTCTTTTGATTTGTGCCAGTGTTGGCGAACATTCCAGAAGCCGTTTGTGCCAATTTCTAAATCAGTTCTGCTAATTTCAAAATTTAGCTGCCCTAAAATATACTGTTTTTACTGAAAAATTTGGATTTTAGTGGATACAAAAAATAAAGCCTTTCTCGCAGATATTAGCCAAGCTTGCCCGCGATAAATGGCGACGCCTGGAACTGGAGTTGCCTTTACAGAGGAAGAGATCGCGGCTGCCCTTAGGCACTTTGAGACGCTCCCTTCCTACAAGGACGGATCTATTAGCACGGCAGAAATGCCGGACCTCTTCCGGCTCATGAAGTGGGAACGATCCCCGGCCCAGCTTGCCGTCTGCATTGAATCCATCAACCGGATCAACGATCAGCAGCGGTTTGAGGTGGAAGTGTTCCGACGCTACTTGCCTACTTGCCACGACCCGGCCCTGATGATGCGGGAATGGGCAGTATCCTTTGATAAGGACAAGGACGGGTTCATTGATGCAGAGGAATACGAGGCTCTGTACGAGTGGTTGCCAGTACATATCCCGGGTGCTGAGCCGCCGCCTTTCGACAAGTTTCTCCTGGAGGCCGACTCTAATAAGGATGGGAAGGTTAGCATTGACGAGTTTACGGCATATTTTGCCAAGATTAAGAAGTAAACGGAATACTTCTATCCCTTTGTTTGGCTTACTGTTTTAAGAAAAAATTATGGAAGGCAAATTCTCTTAATTGTGGGACATCAACAAAATATGCTCTGAAAAAATAAAACTTATGGCGGGAGCGTAGCTGCATGCATATAGTATGCATAAATTAATTAAGTCATCTTGAAATATAATATTGAGGAAACGAAGGCATGGAAATTATTGTCATAAATACATCCTTAATATTAGCCAGCTGAGTAGTCGTTTCGGTTGAAAAACGAACATGTTTACAGTAGGACAAGACACTTTAAGTCAGAAATCATTGTAAAAATGAATGGCACAAAAAATGGTATCCATATAATATACGTTTTAAAATTCAAGATCAAAAACCAAAGATTTTGTGCGTCAAGCTTCAGTTAAATACTGCAAAATACAGATCAAGATTGACTATATCTTCCTCATAACAAAGTTAGCCCGACTAGCACTGAAACAGTTCCTGTAGAACCTTTTTTATTTTAATAACGAAATTTCAAAGTCCGAAGACTTCGTCATCGTCGTCATTCTAAATACAAACTGTACAATTCCTATCATTCCTATGTATTTAATAATGGATGTCCACAAATAAGCGATATAATTGAGCTTAATAACCATAATTTTCCGCTGATGAACCGAACTTCGGGAATAATTAGTTATTACTTAGCTAACGTCTACGTTTTAACTATATTTTATAACTAAGTATGCTGTAATTATACAGTAGCTACCACTAATCTGAAGAATCCGCGAAGTAGAATTATATTTAATCAACAATTAAAAGCGGAAGCAGTGGGAGTAATATATGAACTAATTACTCCGTTTCTCCTTTATCCACAATGTCATTTTTATATTCCCGAATAAATGGGTCCAGGCCTTTGGTAAGCTTAATCATTCTGGAAGCACAGAAGGACATCCGATCAAACTGCCTATTAACTCCAAATCCACCAAGAATGAAGGAATATGCTTGGTTCCGAGCTTTGGGATTCTTCCTGAAAATGAAAGCGAATATTAGAGTGTGGCTACTGAACTACGGTAAGCTCAAAGAGAAGAACCGGACGTACCAGGCCTTTTCCAATGGAATCAAATAAAAGTCCTGGAAGGCTCGAATGTAGATGAAGAGGAAGTTAGGCCAAAGTTTATGCAGAAGATGATGACATATGCCGGCCACGTGGTTCCCAACGACCCAGGCCGCTTCGGCCACAACGTCATCCTCCCTGCCTTCCTCTGGCTTAAACACGTCTTTGAATTTGACTTTCTCAACCACCTTCGCTGGATCCCGGATTGCTAGATAGTCCTTTAGGATGGGCTGAAATAGAAGAGAACACAAGGGAACGTACTTCAAGTATGCCACGCAAAATACCCTGTTCATCCGACACCCTCCCACCCTCTGTTACGCGTATGTCACGAAAAGTTTCAACGCCCTCCCCCTCTGCCATGCGTTTGTCACGCTAAGTTTAACCCCCTCCTCAGTCTGTCACGCTGAGTTTAAACCCCCCTGTCACGCGTATGTCAGGCTAAGATTAAACCCCTCCTCACTGTCACGCGTATGTCACGCTAAGTTTCAGGCCCTCCCCCTCTCACGCGTATGTTATGCCAGGCTCAGATTAACCCCCTCTTCCATCTGTCACGAGTATGTCACGCTAAGTTTCACCCCTTCCCCTCTGTCACGCGTATGTCAGGCTAAGTGTCAACCCCCTCCCCACTCTGTCAGGCGTATCTCACGCAAAGTTTCAAGCCCATCCATCCTGTCACGTGTATGCAAATAAGGCTAAGTAAGGCTAAGCTTAAGCCCCCTCTTCCTCTGTCACGTCTATGTCACGCTAAGTTACTACCCCCTCGCCCTCTGTCACGCTATAAATAAAATTGAAAGTATAATTCTTAACTCTCAAGTATTGTCGGGAATATGGTATAAGAAGTCCAAAAAAAAATACAAAAAATGTACGTCAGGATAGTCCGAATCCCCCTTGTCAAGCAGTGAACGTGACAGGGCAGTAAACGTGATACGAGCGTGACATACTTGAAGTACGTCCCCTTACTTCAGTGAAAGTGGTATTGAGATATTTCCCGTCGTCTTGAAGCTCGGCTCTCAACATATGCGAGCAATTAGATAGTGCCACACGGAGGAGCGTTAGGAGGTCTGGCTCAAACTCATAGATGACGTTCCAGTTCGCTTTCCAAACATCGTCCTCATCCAGCCGCATTACTGCAAACTCCCGAATGATCTGCAAGTACTCCGTTTGGACCACCTGATCCGGACAGGTAGCAATCATGATGTCAAAGGAGAGATCCAGGAGCTCAGTGTTCCCGAGATGAGCCGTGGTCGGCCAGTCCAATTGTAAATAAGTCCGGAAGTCATGGGACATTCGGAGGTGAATCACTTTCATCAAATCCTCTCTGGAGGTGTAAGGGAGTGTTGGGGTACAGTTGGAACCCTTGTAACGGGTCTCGGGTTCCAGGGTACGATTGTGCGACTTTGACCGCTTCCAGCGCTCTCCTGGAATTTAAATTCATAAAGTAGCACTCTTACATGGGGAGCCCGTGTTCAGAAACTAATATACATATATTTAAAATTCAAACGATCACCAATTGATTCGAAATCTCTCCCCAATTATAGCAAATTCCCTCACCATAATTTTTTGAAATATTTCAAGTCAGAGTATTTTAATTCCGTCAACTAATATAAAATAAATCATATTCACCTGATAATAAGTTTCAAATGAATGAGTGAGGAGACATTTGGAATTACTTTGTGATGCTTTAAATGGGATTAAAAAGATATAAGACCTACCAAAGTCTGGATCATTGGAACCGAAAGTCTGACAGTCTAGAAGGTTGACCTTGAGCTGCCAGTGCCAAGTGTTTCCCCCTTCTGGGCATCCCAGGCTGATCGACTGAACGGATCTCCCTCCAACGAATTTGGAGATGTCGGGAACTCGACAGATCCGCTCCGGCCCGCTCTGCCCGCCGAAGCAAACCGTGTCCCCGTTCTCCAGCTGGAACTCCCATTGGGCGTTCCCGTAAGTAATAAAGGACTTCGTGGAGCTCAGTTTTGGGTAACTTGGAAGGCCCACGCCGCCAAAGTACGGCTCTTGGAAAAGAATAATTGTGTTCGGCTCAGTTTCGCCCCCATACTCGGCACCGCCTACCGGCTGAATGGACTGGACCTGTGAGTCACACGAAAATATTTCTTAGATCCTGGATTCGGAATCTAGCTCAACTTATACGCTCAACCTTACCATTCCAAGCTGAATGCAAGTTGATTTGCCAGAAACGATTTGAGGCTCGGTGTCCGGCCTTGGCCGGAAGTTCTTAAGCGGGTAAAGGATCCATCTGTAAAATAGAAGGAATTCAGCTTTATATTAAACCGCCTGTAAATTTTGTACAAGACCCCCATGCCTTCGAGTATATTAATATGAAGGAATATTTAAATGATTACCAGTTAATTCGAAATCTCTCACCAAATCGACCAGATTTCCCAACCAAGGTTTTGCAAAATTTATGTCAAATAAGAGGACTTTAATTGCGTTAATTATTGTAAAATAAATAATATTTTGCTCGTAATAAGTTACAAATGATTGGTGAGTATTTTCCTGTAATTGGTGAACAAATCTGTTTTAATTGGCGAGAGATTTCGAATTAATCGGTAATAGTTTAAATGGTAGCCATGATTACTTACATTCCGGAGAAGCAGAACTGAGCATCGATCTCCACATTCTTTGAATCTGTAAATGGAACCTTGTCCTTCCAGACTCCAGGCTCATTGTTGTAGTAGACTTTTGGAGACTCTGGATCTGAGCCAACTAGATAGGTAGTCCATGACCTGGCCCCATATTCCCCTAAACTGGATTCCAAGGAACAAAGGCTAAGGAGCAGAATTCCGAGGTTCCAGTAATTCTTCATTCTGGATTTATGAATTTGAAGCGTAGAGTTGTGCAGAGGAGTGAATACTGTCCAGCGATGGAATATTCCGTACAGTTTTAGTTCCTATTTAGTACATATTACGTATGTACCGTTCTTCTATATTGCAAAACAAATTCTTGGCACGGACTCAATTATTGGCAGCCACAACAGTTCATTTCATGGTCATTCGGTCATTCGCTGATGTAGCATGCAACATGTGTTAATACATAGGTATTTACGGCACGTGTAATAAGTCGTTAAATACTAGGGAAGGTAGATAGGTACTATTACTATGAAAACTATAATTTTAGTTCTAGGAAAATACATTAGTCGTATACTGCGTTTTTATGTTGCAGAAAATGTCCCGGTTCGGTGTTCAATATTATCTACGGCTTTATTTCGTCAATTGATGCCAAAGCTGATGTCAGAGATTGGGTCTATACAGAAATATAGAGAAAACCATGCACTAGTTGTAATTGAGACAAGTGATGTTGACGTCATTATATCTCCTGAAAGGGTCAAGGTTCTCGGTAAATCCAAGAACGATCGACGTGCAAAATGATGCCCGTACGTATTGAGACTCAATATCGAATCCACCAAGGCTCACATTGTAGACATCACGGAAGTCGGTTTTGTTCCTAGAATATAAAAGGTTTAGCCTGGATGTTCTATGCATTAGGAGTGAATTGACCGATGTAAGGGACGTTGGCTTACCATTGCTCCCTCAATGGCTGGAAATAGACGTCATGGAGTGTTTGAACGTAGGAAGCCCATAAGTTAGTTTTGTAGTCCGTGGCTGCATGACAGAGAGCCACGGCATGATTTGCAACGACCCAGGTCGTGTCTATGACCCGATCAAAGCTGAAATCTGGTAGGAGCATGTAATGCAAGCCGCTGATTAGGTAGTCTGGATGCTCCAAGAATGCCAGTGGAATCACGATTTTCTGTGGAGAAAAATGGAGGGATAATAATTATGGAACGGCCTAATATTCTCCTGCAAACCTTGAAAATGATCTTATTATGCCCCTAAAAAATGTATAAATAGGCCTTTAAAAACAGGCAATAATTTCCTGAGAATGAGGAAAATAGGCTTTTAAAGCATAAAATATGCACTTTAAGATTTAAAACAGATAATATGTCCTTAAAAACCCGAAACTATACTTTTAAAACATAAAATATGCTCTAAAAATACATGTCAAAAACATGAGTTATGCGCGTACACATAAAATGCGAGGGTTAAAATACGCATTTACGCGCACGAACATAAGGTACATATATTAAGCAAGTTAATTATTTCAGTATTTATGGCACAGGCACGGCGCCTACGGCGAAAACTGTTGGAATTTTCTGCTGCAAAAGTACAATTTCTAGCGCAGAAAACCTCCTAGAAAAAAAAAATAGAACACACTTTTTTCGTTAAATATGCACTAAACATCGAAAAAAAACAAAACATGATTATATATCCTAAAAAAATGTGCTAAAATGTCAAATAAAACTTCATATATGAGCTGGTACAGACCGAAGTCGTGGATATTTGTCAAACGATTTGCAATAGTCATACGACATTAGAATATGCTCATACATATATGTTGAGAACCCTTCCTTAATAATAATGTGGTTTGTTCCATAGAACATTTTTTTGCCAGTTTCAAATGTGACCGGGCGGTATTGTAAATTAATTCAAAAGTTAAATTGATGTTTTGCAGTTGTTCAGAAACATATTTTCTAGAAAATTGACCTGGCGATTTGAATTTTGTCATGCACTCTTTGAGAAATAAAGAAGAAACTGTTTTAGTGCAAATAAAAATTTCTACAAAAACAAACACCTTTTTTTCTCTAGTAACTGACTGGTGAAAAACGTTTAAAAAAAACCTTCGTATTTGTAAACATAAGCCTTGAAACAGTTTCTTGTTGATTTCTCAATCAGTACATGGCAAAATTCAAGCCGCTATGCCAATTTTATTAAAGATCCTGTTCTGAATAACTGTAAAATATCAATTTAATTTTTAATTAAATTACAATACCGTCCAGTCGCAAAACGTTTCAAAGTGGCGAAATTGTCACACTTTGCCATAGGGAGTGTCAAACAAGATTCTATGGACCCGACTGTCATCATGATGTTGTTGTTGGGATTTTGGTGGTTCAAAAAACAAGACGCCATACGTACGATTTCAATTTGACCCTTGGGTTCGGATATTGTGACAGCCCGGTGACACTGTTTGACTTGATATAACAGAGCCCGATGTGCTTGCTCGAACTCGTATTCCGGATCAATAAGAAACTCCGGCTTCTCCCAAAGGATGTCCATTTTCTCAAGGAAGAGCTCCCGCAGCGTCTGCAAGTATCTTACAGGGACGATGGGGCAGGTCGCGATGACGATGTCAAATGTGAGGTCGAGTAGCTCACTTCTCCGGACGTTCACGTATTTTGTAGCCCATCGAAGTTGCTCCACAAGCGTGAAGTCATCGTTCCCCAGGAGTCGCAAGTATTTAACAACCTCGTCGACCTTACCTTCCTTCTTAGCGCAGTCAACTACGGAACTTGTAGCTCGTTTTCTTCGAACTCTTGACCTCGATTCGCTGGCGCGGTCCATTTGGGATTCAGGGCCTATTTCCAGAATCAGACCCATAAGATAACATATGGTTCGGGAGAATAGCCAAATAGTAGTCTAAAATATTGGCAAATTCTTAAAATATTTAGTTAAATTTGTAAAGACCGGAGCATATGCACGAAAAATAGGCAAAAATATCCTGTCTAATATGCACGTTAAAATCTCCGTCCGACCGTTTTATTCATTCGGTAATTGGTCGGTTACATAAAGGGGGCGGAGTAATGCAAAATCTCCGTCCAGTTTTTAAACAAAATCACATGTAGATGGCGTAGGTGTGTGTAATATATGCACGGTGACTTTAAATGTCTAAATGTAAATATTTTCAACACGAAACGTCAAAATATGCATCATATTTGCAACATAAAACGTCGAAATATGCACGTTAATTGAAACATGAAACGTCAAAATATGCACAACTATTAGCCCCAGCACCAGAAATTCTGGTGATTTTTGGTGGTTCGCGATTTTAACAGTAACAAACGTATACTGTCAGAGATACCCATAAAAGCCAATGCGTCGGAAATTGGAATGCACTATTAAATTAGAAAGTTTAAACTTAATCTGTCAATTTGACCAATATTCATCTTAAAATAAAAATTACTGAAATATGGTACAGCAATTAATTTAGCCCGTTAGATTGAACTCAGGCGTGGTACCCTTAAGTTCCCACCCCGATGCATTCAGTATTATCGCCTTAATTTCAGCTTTAAATTAGAGTAAAACTCATCCCAAAAACAGTACTCAGCATTCGCAACGGAAAAGCCCGTTGCTCAAATTACAACTGCCTATCTCAGCCCATAAGTAGTCATAAAGTTTAAATGTACCCTTTAGTACCTAATCCTTCTTTGAACCTATACTGTGGAACATCAACAACGATGCCAATGACCCCAATCGACATTGGCGAATAAACCGTAGTCCCCATATACACGTCGGGAGATGGAAGACTCGTAGCGGAGCGACCCGTTATAATTATTGCTTAGTAAACACTGGCGACTTTCTACCTGCATGGCCTATTCATAGCTCCTCCCCCTTTCCCGTTACCGGCCGATTGGAATTGGGTGACCCGCAGCGGATGAACCCGTTCTTATTATTGTTTAGTAAACACTGGTAAATTTCTTCCTGCATGGCCTGTTCATAGCTCCGCCCCCTTTCCCGTTACCGGCCAATTACAGAACGAATAAGAGGAACACGCCAGACAGTGAGACATAGAAAGACTAACTTATATATTCGCAGCATAAAACGTCAAAATATGCACGATACTTGCAACATAAAACGTCAAAATATACACGATATTTGCAACATAAAATGGCAATATATTCACGATATTTGCAACATAAAACGTCAAAATATGCTCAAATATACACATGAACTGGTAAATATGCTGAAATATACACATGAACTGGTAAATATGCTGAAATATACACATAAGCTGAGAATTATGCACAAATATGCACTCTTTTTTCAGATCCTCAGCTTCAGTGGTAAAAACAAGCCTATTTACTGGGAAAACGATTCCCTTTCTATTTGGCTGTCAAAGGCGAATGGGTACTACCTGTATTATTCCGTAAAATCTTTTGCCGGCATTTATTAGAATTCCTTCAAAATTTTCCTAAAATATTAATAAAATTGATAACATTAAGGGAAAATGTACAAAATACGCTAAAATATGCGCAGAATGGAATTAATATCCAAATATGTATGCATCAAAATCCTAAAAAAAATCCTCAAATATACGAACTAAATTCAGTGAATCGGGTGACAGCAGGGGCGGATCCAGGATTTGGTCAAGGGGGGGGCTCGATTACAAAATGTCAATTTTATCTAGTATGCATTTTCT
>JAQFZY010003006.1:0-10438 GCA_034696285.1 Hypogastrura burkilli | reverse complement strand
TTTTCTACACATTTCTAGAGTACATGAGCCATAAAGATATTGAACGGTGGTATGATGGCACATGTACTCTAGAAATGAGTAGAAAATTAGTTGCTGATTCCGCGTCGCTTCTCCTTTTCCACCTTTTTAACCCAAAGGTGATTGAGCTGTAAATATAATCCCATACTTCAGGTCCCGGACGCTTCTTATAAAGTTCATGTTTATACGCTGCTGATCTTCATTTCTGATTTATGATATACTATGTGTTACAAAGTTTGAAAGTTATGTGAACATTTATAGATATGTTACTCTATATTACAGCGCATGACTCCGTTCGTTCCTCAACGTAGTGTTTTAATCCTTTGCCGATATTCAAATTATTTGATCCTGCCTATTTTTCCCAGCCAAAGCGAAGGACATGCATGCAATTTATAAAATATTATTATGTTTTACTTTCGGCGTTGCGTTCGGCCACACAAAAATTTTGATTACAATCGCAAATTAGTAATTTAGCTAGAATCATTTATTTATTTCAGAAACTCTAAACTTTTTGCATTTTTAATTGTACAAAGAAAGCAAGAGTGTATTTGATTAAGTAAGTACTTTAGTTCTGATCTTACTGTAAAGTTGATTTTGCTGCTGCATTCCACATAATTGGCAGTTACTCATATGCATACCAGTACATGTCCATACTATTTATATGTATATGCTAAGAACATAGGAAAGCTAAAGACTTAAAGAGCTATAGCTATAAGCACTTTTTTCAACCTTCAAACAAATGTTTCGTATTGTGTTGAGAATGGAACAGATCCCTTAGGATTAGGATTAGGATTATAATACCTGATTTTACCTTGAGGGTTAGGGCAGGGCTTGGGGTTGATTTTTGTCCACAATTCTCTCGTTCCACAGGACAGGTAAATTCATGACATTTCAGTTGAATTCGGACTTTGGCTTGGGACAGGCTGCTGGAACTAAAAAAACGTCAATACCTTATCTTTACATTCATAACAGTTTTTAGAGCTTAGCGTTGAGTATACTTCAGCCTACTTTTAGATTAGAGGACTTTTTTACTTTAGTTTTTAATTTTTAAACAAAACTTACATATAAGATTTTGACGCATTTGTCCCACTATTGTTGAATCTTTATTGTTCTGGTTTCAATTCAGTGATTTCATACGGAGGGTAGGTTAAAAGAATATTAATTGTCGAGTATCTGCTCATTGCTGACGGAATCTGGCCATGGAGATACTGACATAAAAGGTAATATTTAATAAATTAAATTAGACAGATTTGACTTTATTTTGATTTGAGGCAATCTCCATACAGCAATAGTACGCGCGGCTCTATTCTGCATTCTGGTCGTATTTAAATGATTTACATTATCCTGCTAGTAGTACTAATAATTCTTGATTTTTGAATGCTCTTTTTTTTTTTTTTATTACAGATTTGGTGAATGAATTTCGGTGGAATTTGAAGCGATTGATTCAAGTCGGATATCCAGATGTGAGTAAATCCCGTTTTCTACAATGTATAGCTTTTAAGCGAATCGGGTGGGCGCATATTATAAGACACTATATTATCCGTAACTGACGGTTAACGTACCATATCAATAGAAAATAAACTATACTTTGGGTTTTTAAACTAATAATAGTTGACCCCCAATATTTCTGTGGACAGTCGAGCCGATCATATGACAAGTGAAAGCTGTGACCTCTAGAGATCATAAGTTCACAAGGGAAAATGTATGATAAAAATCTGCATCTACAGCCAGTTTACGCCATTTAATAAGATATATCCTAGCTTTACAAGATATTTTGAAGGAAACTTAACAGCGTTTACCAACACATATCGTTAAAGTGTTACTTAATAATTTTCAGGGCATACCCCTACATTCGCTTTCTGAGCTCTACTTGCGCCATTTTGGAAAGTCCGTAAGCCCAAAAATGATGATTCCGGGGTTCTCGGAATGGAAGGACGTGTTCGGGGCGGGTGGCGTACAGGAACTGAAGCAGACGTTTCATAAGAGGAAGAAGGCGGGAACTGATATCGTTCTTGTCTCAAGGATCATGCCAGAGAATCCTTCAGAGCTCCAAACTGTTCTCTACCTCAGCAGCTATGCAAAGTATACAGCTCATTTCGGACAGGGACAGTCTCCCATCGGGAAAGGTAATAAATAGTACAATTCATCATGCAAATTGTAATGAACTGAACATTAGCTTATAACTGCTATTCAAATTACACGTACAAATCTTTCTTTTAAATGGCTCAGACCAGTTTAGAACTGAACGTGTTCAAATTCAAAACAATTCCTCAGCTAAAATTCATCATTTTTTTTACAGCATTTCCTTCTAACGCTACTTATATGTAGTATGTTGCGATTCATCCCGGCATTTCAAAATTATATTTGAAACATTACCACGAATTCGAGCGCTCTGTCTATGCTATTAAAAATCAGTCACAAGTCACAATTAGGGCTCCGCACGCTCCTGTCCGGTCCAAGCCTCGGACCTGATCGGACCGTAGGGTAAAAGTATTGGACCGAAAGAGTCGGCCCGGTCCTCTGGCGCGGACCGGACCGAAAAATAAACCGTCCGGTCCGGTCCGTCAAACATTGCCTATAGAAATCGGCGGTCGAAAAACTTACTTCCAGTATTTACATAAGAATTTACGCGTCGTCTGATTCCAATAGGAATGGTCTCTCGATTTTGACATTTTTTCCAACCGTCCATAGTATTTTTAGCTCACAAGAAAGGTTTTGGCTATTGGAAGGTTTTTTTCCCTAAACATTATTGTGCGATTTAAGAGTAATATTCGGACCGAAAACAACGGTCCGGTCTACTCCAAAGTCGGTCCGGTCTGTCTCCTCGGACCGGACCGAAACTTTCGGTCCTTGAATATCGCCGGACCGACCGTTTGGTCCGGTCCATGGACCGGAACGTACGGGGTCCTAGTCAGAATCGATCACAATTATAACGAATTGGTCTGAGTTTGCACCTAATGGATGCCAATGTAGTATGTAGGCCAAGCATAATTAAAATTAAAATCCTATGATCTATACGTAAATTGTACAGGCTCCTCCGAATCATCCCAAGAGCAGCCAAGCGATCCAAGTCCAGATCAAGTTCCAAGCGTATTATCATTATCAGCACAAGAGCAGATCCTCCGGCTCCTTTCGGTCGTACCCATTCCAGAAACTGTTACCGAACTGTCGGCAGCCGCCAGTTGTACTGAAACTCCCGCCCCAGCAATCAGAACCAACACGACTTTGACGCGAGAACCACCTCGAGAATCCATTGGCCAGGAATTGTTCCGGACTGAGCCCCGTGGAGCAGCTCCAAATTCAAATACTAAAATCCTGAACATTCCATCCACATCTCAACGTGCTACTAGTAGTGCTACTAAGACTTCTGTCCCAGAACCAGCTGAAGCTGTAGAGAAGCCTAAGCCTACTGACTCGTCTGCAAGTGTCCCTCGGAATTCAGCCGCACCTTTACCTGCATCTGCTAGAAGCTCAATCAAGCGATCTGGTACAAATACAGGTAAGTGCAGTTCGACTTCCTTCAATATTCGGTTAGGTAGTTGGGTATTAGCTTATACTTGCAGCCCCTTGTTGCAATTCTGGCGTAGTAACAATTTATAAGCAAAACCAGTTCAAAGGTTCAGTTTAGTTGTGTTAAGGGAATCGATGAGTGTGTTACACTCCAAGATGAAGGGAGATTCCGGACCTTATATGCTTATCTATGCATATAAATATAAATATTTCCTATGTTAAGCTCAAATTTTTTTTTTTAATACTAACTTCTTTCAGAAGAAGTAGACGATGAGCCTAAGAAGGCTAAGACTTCGACTCCAATCCAACGGATCTCAATTGAGAAGGAAAGTCCTGCTCAGTCCGCCGTGGCATTCCGAAGTTCGAGATCTCAGAATCTTCCAGCCATAGCCATCCAGCAAAATGATTCCATGAACAAGGGCTCCAGCTCCAGTACGCAGAGCCCAGCTCCAAGCCGAACGACCTCTTCGAAAAGAGGGAAGAAGTCAGGGGCTGGAACGTCCGCTTCCTCAGTTCCGAAAGCACGACGCAGCATGGGTGGCTCCTGGACCAGCAAGGAGCTATTTAATCCCTATGGCCCCCCAATGTCTGAGGAATCCAGAAAGGAACTTATAGCAACGAGTAAGTTTCATTATTAATTTTCATAATTCTAATAAAAATAAGGAGGTAGTTGGAGGATTATTAATGCTGACAAAAAATATTTACTTGAGCCCAAGACAAAATCAGGTACAAATGAAGCAAATACAATATAAACGATGGACACTCGGTTTATGCCAAAATCATACCCGGCTCGGCTCATATTTAAAATCAAGATCCGACCCTAGTAATATTGTTAGGCTAACATTGCTACGTGTATATTTTCTTACTTTATATTGGGCTAATGTCTACATTTTTTTGAGCAGTAATAAGCAAGTCTAATAGTTGGAATAGTAGACTTGTCAAAGTTATTGTGGTAAGTTAGGGAATTATTAGTCATGAGAGATGACGGTCATCAAAGCTCGAATCAGCGCAAGTATCGAGTCAAAATAACCTTTGTGGACGTGTGGAAATGAAGAGGAAGTCCGATGACGCGCTTTAGCTGAGTCAGAACCCTTTATACAGAATTTTCCACTTTAGGCCCGACAGGTCAAGCACGAAGAGAGAGGGAGAGCAATAGACTCTGCCGAAAGCTTGCTCAGGTCTACAATCTCCGCCGCGTTAAGCTCCAAATTGTAGACTGCATCAGGGGAAAAGAAGAGGTCAAGCCCATGCCGGAACTTCTGGTTTTCAAGTCTTGGGCCCCTACACCTACTACTGCAGGCTACGAGTAGCCAAAACTGAAGATAACCCGTTCGCCTGTGGACGACAGTAGTGTGACCCAGGAATCTCATGCCAAACGGCAAGAGCATAAAATCAAGGGTCAGCCGAATGGTGGAGAGAGTCCAGCTGCCGGCATACCAAACTCTGAATATGTCCAAGAAGAGCTCAAAGTTGAGAAGGTTCCAATATCCGTCAAGTTCAATATGAGGCAGATCCAGAACATCAGTAAGGGCATGAAGATGGACTAATTGAATAATTTTTAATTCAATTTTACACATTGAAAGCCGAGTTTTAATTGGTTGAGTACTCAGTTTTTATATCTACCACTTCCGTGTTGAGGTTTACTTCCAGAATGTAGTGGTGTGGCTTCACCAATATTCTTTAATAGAACGAGTTCGCACTTTGAGAATTAATTTAAAATGATGAATGTAATTAGTTTTGTCTCAGACTTATTTTCTATGGCGGAGCGGAGGTGGCACTTATTTGTGTAGCATTTGTAAATTATGAAAATTTAAGAACTGTATGATTTGTAATTTGTATTACGAATAGTAAATAACATAACTCAACGAATAAGCATAAGGGCGAATGATTTTGGTGCATTAGAGATTAATTTTGACGTTTTTATACTTAAAAAATTCGAGTATGACTTATATTCGTATAGCTACAGGCTACAGGTGTAGGTACGTATTTTAGTAATGAATAAAGTGATCTGAACATTGGAAGCCAACAACGCCTACCAAACATTAATTGTGTCTGTTATATGTATCTATGTAGTACTGCAGTAAACTATGAAAATCAGGAAAGATTGCATAGATATTTGACTGTTTATGAACATATTTATGCACAACTCCACCAAAAATTATAATTGAGCAACTAATATTTTCCTATAGCTATACTTTTCAACCAAATGAAGAAGAGTCTTACGAGTATCGGTGGGAAACGGAGTTCAGCTCAATCTAAGTAACATAAGCAAGGAGGAAGTAGAGAATATATCTATTTTTATTCACATTTTTTTGTATTTTAGTGTTTAGTGAACTCGTTATAGACTCCTTACATTATTTGGGAAATTTTAACCCTAATAATTCAGTGTAAATAAATAGAAGAAGAGATGTAAATATAGATAAAATGCGTCATATTTTCAGTTTATTTAAGTCATTTAACAAGCTATAGCGCTGAGAAAGTTAGAAATTAGTGACACATAAACAAAAACTGACGTTTGTATCAACAATGTGTACCGACCGCTTCGACTAACAACATAATATGGGTAGTTGCATCAGCTTCCAACCTCTATGAGCCTGTGCAACATGGTTTTGAATTTCGAAGAAGTGTCTTTCGAAGAAGCGCATTCGAAGAAGTAACTGCACAAGAGTTAATGTTCGGTTCCCCATTAATGAGATTTTCTATAACAAATATCCATAAACAAACGCATGGTCTTCTGTTTTATAAATTATTCCGAATCCAAGTAGGTACCTAGTATTTAGTCAACATGCTCAGTCAACTTTGCTTAAATTGTTGAATCGTTGAATGACAACCTTTAGTCAAGCAATTCGTAATCTTTTTTAATTTCTTATACGCCATGTGTTTTTAATACCACGCAGAATAAGTAACATATATTCCAGTAGAAGTACGATTAAATATAATTTGAAGATAAATATAAAGAATGATGTATAGTATATATTAAATTCAGACATTTTACGGTTTTCGTGGTTTGATTTCCAATAGATATCAATTAGATAGTATATATATATTTTTAAATTTGGACTGACACTGAGATTCTTGTTACAATTTATAGACGAGCATCCAACTACTTGTATGACATTAAACGTCTCTCCTCCAGTAGTAGTAGCACCTCAGAAGACGCGTCCTAAGCAAAAAGAAGTCCGCCTTGCACCCGCCAACAGAATTCTAAATGGATCCCTGTACCTAAACAAGCACTGTAACAGAATCGTGAGTTGGGTCATGTCAGGGCTCGTAGGCTCTAATTCTCCCACAACTGAGGCCCCCATGCTGGAGGTGACGGACCTGGAGCTACTGAATATTCCCACAGATTGGGTCGGATTCCCTGTCCAGAGGCAGGCCGATGATGGGCTGGAGAGTCGTGGACTTTATAAAAGTAATAAACAATCGGGCACAACATAATACTTAAATATAAGTATAAAAGTACTAAACTGATTTTAAAACCGAATTCATGACCATTTAATATAGCCGGTTTCACGGAGACCCCGCACATCTATGATGCTGGACGAGAGGGATGGTTACCTTACAATAATCCGACTTCAGAAGGACAGGGAGAAGTGTTCCGCCTTCCGAAAAATACGCTTGTCTACGGGGAGTTCGTTCGGCTCTTTGGGCGGAAGCCGGAGTTTATTTTCCATATTTTGGACGCCGCCATCGTTGGAGGAATTAATTTAACGAAAAAGGGATTTTCTGCTCGGTACAATCTATCTCTGCTCAAACCCCACAGAAAACACGGAAAATATCAATTTTATATATTTAGGTGTGAATTTTGATTCTGCCACAGGCGTCAATATTGCGAGGACTACTTCAATAATTACATGAGAAATCTTGAAAGATCTGGGCTGAGGCTTTCGTTCATTAAGCTCAAGCCGGCTATTCCTTTCTTCAGTGTTTGGGAAGAATTATTTAAAAGGTGATTTAAAAAAAGTTGACGTAAGTATTACGCATTGCAGAATGTAAAAAAGTAGCACTAATTGTTAACTCTGATTTATCGCTCAGACGAAATGGAGTCATTATCTCGGGCGGGAGAATCACAAGGTTATGTGTTCCTGAAATAATCCCGGGGAGTTCCCGAATCCCAATGCTCTATTCTCCAGGGATAGTCTTTATGAAGGTGACTGATGGAGGGAACCCAACCGATTTCCTGTAAGTCCAGATTCCGTTTGAAATTAATTGAGAGAACAATATATATATTTAACACGCGCTTATAGCACCATACTTTAGGATTAAAATAACAACTGCAGGCTAGTTAATTTGGGTACTTATGCGTTCCAGGTTTACCATGAATACTCGTTTATACTCGGCAGAACTAGACAAACTACGCAGCATTTTCGGTGGCACGCTCGGGCTGGGAGGAATTATTGGCCAAATTTAAATTAAACTAAAGCTTTTTCTCCACACTTAATTATATTCATTTTAAATAACTATAGATATAGCATTTTACTGCTAGCATTGATCATTTATACTTTCATATACTTACCGCTTATACATACAGCTTTAGAGACCAATGGCTTTTGGGTTGTGACAGTTGTTCAACTAATTTAGTATTTAGACGTGAGCCTCTCTCACTTATCGCTTTACTGTTTACTATATACCTAGTGACGTTTTTTTTTAGAAGATTAATAAATTGCCATTTAAGACCCGTCTCGTTTGTGATTATTTACCGCATCTGCGAAATAGAACCGCAGGATCTATTCGAGTTAGCTAATAAATAAAACTATCTCCTCCAAGCTATTTATATTCATTATATTTATATCATAATTATATCAATAACTGTATATAGCTCTTCACGTCTTCACCATGAATGAACTAATCACTACGTATTTATACTATTTTGTTTAAGTGAATTATGCACTTTTATTAAATAAACTATTTATGGAAACTCCATGTCAAAACGTGCGCAGAATGAAAATATCAATTCGATTTTAGGTAATATTTATGACAATAGAGGATTTGTTTTCGGAGGGATCTGGGGCACGTAGGCATATTTTATTTTGGCGCTAAACAGATAGTTTGTAAACCTTGACTGAACAGTCACATGTAGATAGATAGGCGAACCTACTACTAATCCCTACCTTTAAAGCTCTCCATAATCCCCCTTTCATTTTGCCAATATGCAATAGTAAGTTTCACCTATCATCCTATTGAAGTATGTTAGGATTCAACGTTCTAAGCGACAGATTTGTTTAACTAACAAGATATCAGCTCGAAGCGCCAAGGATTGGTCAGAATAATACTTAATGCCCGTAGGTGATGGTTGGTAAAGTTGGTAAGGAGTCGGAGTGAAGGGCCCTTGTAGATTTTATACATATTTGATTAACTACGTTTTTAACTTAAGTAGTAACTGAAGTAGCTATGTAGCATCTTTATCCTGTTATGTCGTTTAACTGGCACGGACTGGACTATCAGAACAATGGATAGGCCCAACGTTAGCATATTTGTTGTTTTCGTCTGTTTCGTCGGTTTTTATTTTATCCCAGTCCACGAGCGAGAGAAGCGATGGGAAATTACGGAACTACTGCAAAATTTGGCCGATGCCACATTATTAGTTGAGAAGGTGGACACTACGGTATATTGAAACAATTTTTAGTTTGTATTTGATCACTGGCAGAATCCTCCAATATTCTATTATAGTAAAACACAATTTAATCTATTTAGTCTTTACGTATTAATTTTTCATATTTCACTTATTCATATGTACATCCTTAAATGACTTGAAATATTGTATTTAATTCAACGTTAACATCAATTTAATTATGGAATTTTAAATTACAGGTGACCCAAATGCTGGAGCATAATCCCTTTGAGGCCCTAGTGAATGACAAAGTGAGGCCTGCCTGCGAGGACCTGGCCAGCGTCAAGAAGCAGACTGATATTTACGCCAAGATGGAAAGGATACAGGGCAGCCCCACTAATTTTATTACAATGGTAACAAGGGCCTTAGACAAGCTGGAGACTCGCAAATCGCTTCCTTCCAAGATGAAGCACAAGTAGGAAACTGTATTCTTCATTATAGTATCCCAAGTTGTATAATTCCATCAGTACTCAATGAGTACCTAATTCAGTGCTTCTTGGTTGATGCTGTTCTGGTATCGAGAACTCGTGAGCGAGCTTCAGAACCACAACGACGAGATATTTACCGACTTTAAAACAATTACCCGAAAGCTCCTTCGTCTTGTCACACATTATTCTGATGAGCTTGCATCAGTAAAGATTAGCCTGAATGGATTAGAAGGACACGACGGACCGAAAGCATATGACGGAGAATACGACCTTGACGACGTGTATCCGGTTCTAACAGACTTCATTCAGCTTTTCACGAAGTACGAGGCATTTGAAGGTAGATGCTCCTTTTGTCTTAGTTTTTGTAGTGATTAAAATAAATTCATAATGTACGTAAGTAATTTAGTTAAATAGCAATAGGTTTGGTACGTTGTCCGTCCATCGATTTTTTTTAATCTTACCTAACCTTACTTAACCCGAGAATACACAGGCGTTGACAATTGTCAACCACGCCACTTTAAAAAATTCAAGCTCGCGCAATTTATGTCCAAAAATTATGGGATTTTTGGTAATCCTTGCCACACCATTTCGGCATAAGAAAACATAATCTCCACCATATAGAGCGCTCTACCCGGTTTTTATTAATATTTTTAGGTTGAAAAACTATCGAAATACGGGAGTTTGTAACGGGAAGGCAAAAGGGTTGACAAATGTCAACAGAGTTCTAGACACGTACGTAGGTGGTGCAATCCGGTACAGTCACAGAGTTTTGAATAAGGTTGCTCGGGCCGGGTCTTAATATAGAGGGGCCAATTCCCCTTTTCGCTCCACTGTGGAATCCCATGACAACCTTAACTCACAAAATCATGTA
>JAQFZY010003005.1:0-10441 GCA_034696285.1 Hypogastrura burkilli | reverse complement strand
GGGTGAAATGTCAACAAACCGTCCCTTACGATGGAGTTCGTGGTTCCCATTAGAAAAAAGCTAATGGGCCCACCCTGGTTGTTGTTAAAATAAATAATTATTAAATGTCAAAAACAAATTTTGTTTTGAATCAATTACTCAATTGTTGTTAGCGTGATTAGGTTTGTGACACTATAACATTACGTAAATGGCCTGATATTTACAAAATTTGTACAAGTCAAATTTGAATCCCGGGGAGTTATGTTTGACTCTCAGGGAGTCAAAAATAACTTATTTTAAAAAAAAATACAAAAACAAGGTGACCATAATCTGAACATGAGAGAAATGCCAACGTTTTCACTACAAATTCATCCTTCTTGCTGAAATTTATAATGATGTGATAATTGCGGCACTTAAAACTGCCAATCTTTGCTTCGGTTAATTTTGATATACATATATAGATGACATAATAAGGAATTAACAAAAAATTACTATAACCTGCTTGTGAACCATATTGGAAAATACTGCTATGCGTTTGTTTTCACAGAAGGTAAAGTCCGTTTGGTTCAAATTTGAGCCAAACTAAGTTCTCCCAAGGTATAATGAGAGAAAGAGCGGGATATTTGCTATTACCCGTTTGTTTACGGAAACAGTATACGGAACTAAAATGTGTATACTATATAGGTCTTAAATATATTATAATTTAAGCAAACCGAAATAGAATCGAGTTAAATAACTATTCGAAATACATGATCATAATTTGTTGTTTAAAACTGAAATAATAGCAATTCCAAACAGAATCAATTGACTATTAAAGTGCACATGTAAAAGTGAAACTTAATGTGACAGAAAGCAGAAGATGGTAGGTTTTGGTTTTGATCCAACTCAAAATTTCAATTCAAATATGATTGCAGCTGAGTTTGATTCTACTAAATGATCAATTACGGAGTCAAGTTCGTATTTGGCCAACCAAATATTTGAAGGCTTTATTTGCATTATTGGCATGTAAACATTTATAGGTACAGGATTAAAATATACATATTTATATGCATTAATGAGTGCGTATGGGTTAATAAGTATTTATCGATTATTTAACGGTCACCAGGTTACCCGAAAGCGTAGATGTGAAGAGCAAATCCTTTTGCGCACTTTTACAGAACTACCAGCTGTCTTTGTTATATTATGATAAGAGATTTCATCGAACTTTAAACTAAGTATATTAATACGGCTAAATCTTGTTAAATGTAAGCTCAGTTATAGCCTCCCGAATACTTACGTGCCGGAACAATGCTAAATGTGATAGATTAATTTACATGAAAAGAAACTGTGTATTTGCTCCTCTCAGGCAATAAGAATGTGGTCACCTTGCTCTTCTATTGATCGCATGGGGGTCAAAAATAACTCCCCGGGAGTCAAAAATGACTCCCTGGGAGTTATAATTGACTAAAAAAATGGAGTCGTTTTTTACCCCCGGGGAGTCAAAACTACCTCCATGGCTAGGACTGAAGTGACGCCCTACGCGTTTTCACTTTTACATTTGTGAGTCTGGTGGTAGGTCGATAGTCGATAGAAATCAACTCTTCTTACAAGATTTACTTCCGACGTGACTCCTTATTTTACTTTCTCCAAATGTCATCTGTCAATGGAACGGGCATTCGCTCCCATGTACGTTCCAGAAGCATAGGTCTATTACTTAAAGTAAAAGACCCGCAGCCCGGTATCCAACCCGGCCTGTCACTTTAGTGTGATAACATAGTCATCCAGTTCAAATAGGCGGAGTAGAATGTAGGAGCGATAAAACGATTCCCTAATATTCCATACTTTTATTATAGTAATTTACTTCACATTTTAATGGTGCACATTCTACTTCTGGACAAGTGGTGTGGAGCATGTGATGAATGATGAAACACTTAGGCCTCCTTTAATGGCTAGCACATACCTATGCTAACGCCACCAAAGGCGCCGGTCGAGCTTTAACTTTTGGAAGGAGCCCAGAAATACATTATGGTCCAAGGGCCTTCTCACGCGGCGTGGAAAAATGGCTCAGACTTCAAAAATTTTGCCTGAATTATATAGTTGTTTTGGATACAGTTGTAAATTAACAAGTCAGCGGTCACCACCACCGCCCAATATGAACCATTCAAAAGAGAATTAAAAATTTTCCCAACATTTCGTTGAGGACGCCATCCTACAAATGCAAACCATTCCAAGTCTCACGTATTTATACATTACTCTAAATTCCACTGCGTCCACTCTACGCCTTGTGTCAAGATGTCTAGAGTGTTTTATATGCGAGATGTGAGGCGTACTACATATAAATACTATGCAGATCCTATTGTGATAAATAGGGAGGAGAAAGGGCTTGGAGAAAGTCACACGAAAAGAATAAATCCGTGTGGAAGCTAGTACATATATATTATGTAATACTCTACATAGTATCACATCTCGCACCTCTAATTTTTATTGTGTACGATTATCTTACGTCACTCTTTTCCAGCACGCTGAGTGACCTGTCTCACTTTCGGGAAATTAAGGACGAGGCCTTCGTTGGTATGCCGAATCTTGATACAATGTAAGTATTTTCGAAGCCATTTTGTAATTTTATGTGGAGCTACACTTTTAAAGCCATATAGCCATATAAATTCAATACAAAGTGCTAAAAGTTACAAACCATACTGGTACAGATTGTTATTGATTCTGGAACTGTTGATTCGGAAAAATGCATGTATTTCCCTTATGTATTGAAAAGTACACACTATTCCGTATCACCTCATACAGTTTCGGTAAGAGTTAGCCTTCTAAGTCATATCAACTAGTGGAGACACTGTATAAGAGCACCCGTTGGGGTTCCAGATTTCAGATTAAAAAGTACCAGGGAATAGTATGCCTATTTGCATATTCACAGGCCAGGAAATGTTTAGCAGATGGGAACAGAGTCCTAAAACACCCGCCTGCGTACGTGTGCATAATTTGATGCGTGACTAATTATTTCCATATTTCGGTTCCCTGAATAGCTACATAGTCGAAGTCCCATCACTCACGACCCTGTCCAAGAACGTCTTCAAAGCCTTTCTTCCGAAGTTGAAAACCATGTAAGTGACTTTAGAACCTTCAATCTGCTCTCGCTTCAAAGCCAGTCTCTAGCAATAGCGCAGTTGGCGGGCAAATATATTTCAGTTAACTAAATCTCAGAGGATGACAGTCCTGGTCTCAAGGTCAGGACTCATCTTCCTTGGAAAGCTAAATATATTCAGAAAAGTGTTGAATTGGCATTATGTAAATGATGAGTGTTAGTGTTGATTGAGAAGAAGTAAGAGAGAAGAGACCCATCCCCTCATATCTTCCCCTAATGCCTATTCAATGAGAGTGGCTCAGAATTCTATATACATATGTACATATGAAGCTCCAAATGACTTACTAAGTTGATTTAAAGTATACTCATGTATTTGTAATGGTTTAAAGTTAGTGCTCATATGTAACCTTGGAAGACGTCCTACAAAGTGTAACCCGGAGTGGCTTCAATTTTCCTTTTCAGCCGGATTTCTCACTCCTCCTTGACAATGGTTCCGAATCTGAGTGAGCTCTCTACAGGGAACCCCTTGGAAATGGTGTAAGTGAATCCCTCCAGTCCCCCCCCCCCCCCCCCCCCCCCCCCCCCCGCCCACTTTATTTTGTGCCGCCTTTCTTCCTTCCATATTATAATTCCTGTTTGTTCGGCATGTCACTCTTCTGGCCCTATCTCCCTTCCCCATGCGGGCCCGAGAAAGCTGAAGTAATAATACCTTACATGGTCCTAATATATGGACAGCTTGAGGGAGGGAGGCCTGCCATGGCATATTGGGATTAGCCCACAAACTCATAATTATCATTCGGCTGAAGGATGAGCAGAGCGCATATCAATTCTGCTGACAGGAACGGGACCTACTTCGGAGCCTAAAGCGTTCTATAGAACCATTTGCCGAATCTCATTTTCTGCTATCATAACAATTCCATCTACATATGCACTACAGGCATTAATTACCAGCAAGCCTCACATTCCTCTGCGGAATGATGTTTAATATTCATTGGGCTATGGCCGTGGGAGAAGTCAAATGTAGTAGGGAAAGGAAATCAATGTGAAAGGTGAAATGCCTGGCTCGAGTTGGGTTCGACTTATTTTTATTTGACAATGAGTACTACGTACTACCCTCCTGGACTTGAACCTTTGCATGAGCATTTGAGTTGACAAGGCCACAATTATGTACTGATGATGGGGAAATTAGGGCAACGAAGAACCCATGTTGGAATCCGGACGGAGTAATGTAATATTGTTCCCAAATAATTATCATTTGTGCACCCAGCCAAAGGCTGCCTTCCTTTTGACATTCTGAGCCTTAATCAAGGCAACTTCAGAGGAACCGGGGATTGAAGCTGCTATCTCTCGCAGCTATATTCTATTTCCGTAGTCATATTCCTCAAATTCTGATTTATACAGAAATATCACATTTCTCATATGCCGAGCTTACTTTAAATGAGATTTATGTTAATACAAAAAACCGGTATTCGTTGCTCAGAGATCCTGGTAGTGCGCAACCAAGCATGTATAAGAGTTTGTTATTGATTACTGGCGGATTTAATTCGGACCAAGAATTTTTCTTCCTGCATCTGGGTTAGACTTTTTAGACGAAAAGGTTTTATGGAAGAGATCTTGTCTGTTTGTGTGTCCGTATTCCGTATATGCCACAAAGATGAGATCGGTTCCAGGTGATAACCCATAAAACAATAACCCATAAGCCAAAAGCCCATCAACAATTACCTATTAATAGATACCCTTAAACAAAAAGCAATCGTAAAAGCCCATAAGGTCGAAAACCCATAAAAAACAAACAAAAAAACTAGTGCCTGTCTGTACGTATTTACATATGTACATACATACATATAAGCCCCAAGCCATAGGTTGCTTCCTTGCGCTTATTGAACCTATACGGTGGTGACATCAATGCGAACAAGGGAGGATATGGTCTTCAGTTGTATTTGGTTGAAACTTCGTATACACATAGAACTTTTGGTTTCCTAAACAATATAAATGACCTTCGAAGCCGTAGGTTGGTTCATTGGCCCTCAATTGTAGAGGGTAAAGAAAACAACATATGACTTTTGCGGTCATTTAAATCTTGTTCTAGAGCTCAAGTTTTAAATTGTGCCAAGTTTTAGCCGAATCCGAGGGAAAATGCTGCACGTTCAGTACAATAACATTTATACATACGACCTGGGATCTTAAAAAGTATTTAATTTATGTGTTTTTGAATTTATGGCTATTTGTTTATGAGTTTTTGCATATGGGATCTTGGCTTATCGGTTAATAATGCGATCCAGTTTTCTGTTTGTCTGTCTGTCTGTCTGTCCGTCTGTGTCGGGCTGATAACTCAAGAACCACTTATCCGATTTCAAAACTGTTTTTACCAATCGATTCCTAATTTTGACCCGCATCGCAACGTCGGGTCAAAGTACCATATACCTTGTTATTAAGGTCAAGGTTACCCTATGACCCAACACGCGTTGCACTGATTTAAAAATGGTTTTCACAGATCGATTTCTTCTAAGCACATTGTGCGAAATACGTCGGGTCAAAGGTGAAAGGTCAAGACCAAGTGCTTTCAAATGCCCATAACTTAAGAGCCCGTCGACGGATTTTAAAACGGTTTTGGCCAACGGATTCATACGTATAGTGCGGTGTGCATAACGTATTATGTTAAATCGTTTGGGTAGAAGGTCAAGGTCAGCCTCCAATCTACTCAACAAGCTTTCCACCTGCTTCTAAAACTGTTTCAGTAACTAATGTCCCATAATGTTAAGGGAATAAAGTGGTCACGTCAATGGTCAAAGGTCAAGGTCTGCAGCGTTTAAGTGCCTTTAACTCACGAACCAATTTACCGATTTAAAACCCGTTTCACCAAATGATTCCTGATAATGTTTAGCGGATTAAAGGTCAAGGTCATAGTTATGAATACATTATTATATTTAGTCCAAATCCACCTATCTCTAATCTCTATAACAGGGCGAGTGACAAATTAGTGCGGTAGTATGTACGGACAAGGTCTCGGCGGAACTAAACTCAGCTTTGGCCCTGATTCTAAAAATCGAAGGTGCAAGTTTGGCGAATGACTCCTTGGCCCTCCAACAAGGGGTCACAGATGGTCAAAAACGACAGTTCGTGAAATTTTCAAAAACTAAGGCATATGCAGCACATCAAAATTTCTCTCCGCACCCCGGGATCATAAATATGGGATGCAACACGTGATTTGAGCTCACCGGTGACTCCCCATGAGCCCCTACCGGTGACCACGGAAGGTCAACCGACGTCAATCCAACCCGTTCATGACATGTGACACATCAAATTGACCAGAATCGCCTACTGAGTGTCACTAGTCACTATATGGTTTGACCCATGATTTGACCCCTCCGTGACCCATAGGTTATCCCGGAAGGTCACCCACGGTCGACCCGACCACACCATGTCATGTGACATATCAAAATGACTGTACGGGCCTGGGGATCATGAATACAGTTGACAAGTAAGTTTCCCGGACCATCA
Source organism: Hypogastrura burkilli (assembly GCA_034696285.1). Taxonomy (NCBI): domain Eukaryota; kingdom Metazoa; phylum Arthropoda; class Collembola; order Poduromorpha; family Hypogastruridae; genus Hypogastrura; species Hypogastrura burkilli. The sequence goes on along the minus strand of JAQFZY010003005.1, from coordinate 3,888 downwards.
TCGGTAGACCCACGACCGCGGGATGACCCGGAAGGGTCGCCTGAGGACAATTTGAGTTAGCAACGGATTCGGATGCCCCAGGCTATGCAGGGTCATATGCTAGGAATGAATTTTCAATTTTGACCTATGGGGGTCACCCACGGTCAACCCGACCACACCAGGTCATGTGACATATCAAAATGACCGTTCGGGCCTGGGGATCATGCATACAGTTGACAAACCAGTATTCCGGCCTACCGGTAGCCCCACGACCCTGGAGTGACCCGGAAGTCTGTCTCGGGGCGAATTCGAGTTGGCAACGGATTCGGATGCCCGAACCCATACAGGGTCATATACTGCGAATGAATTTTCGATTTTGACTTATGGGGGTCACGTGGTGACCTCGAAGAGGTCACCCACGGTTAACCCAACCACACCAGGTCATGTGACATATCAAAATGACCGTTCGGGCATGGGGATCATGAATAAGGTTGACAAGCCAGTTTTCCGGCCTACCGGTGGCCCCACGACCCCGGGAAGACCCGGAAGGGTCGCCCGAGACGAATTCGAGTTAGCAACGGATTCAAATGCTCCAAGCAATGCAGGTTCATATGCTAGGATGAATTTTCGATTTTGACTTATGGGGGTCACGTGGTGACCTCGAAGAGGTCACCCACGGTCAACCCAACCACACCAGGTCATGTGACATATCAAAATGACCGTTCGGGCATGGGGATCATGAATAAGGTTGACAAGCCAGTTTTCCGGCCTACCGGTGGCCCCACGACCCCGGGAAGACCCGGAAGGGTCGCCCGAGACGAATTCGAGTTAGCAACGGATTCAAATGCTCCAAGCAATGCAGGTTCATATGCTAGGATGAATTTTCGATTTTGACTTATGGGGGTCACGTGGTGACCTCAAATATGTCACCCACGGCCAACCCTACCACACCATGTCATGTGACATATCAAAATGACCGTACTGGTCTGGGGATCATGAACACAGCTGACAAACCAGTTTTCCGGCCTATAGGTGACCGCACGATCCTGGGGGGACCCGCAAGTGTCGCCCGAGGTTAATTTGAATTAGCAACGGAGTCGGATACACTAAAATACACATAACCAATCACAGTCAAACATTTTTTTCAAAACCGTTAAATTGGTGGGAAATTTAAATACATTAGCAAACAATGGGGTTTATTTCAATGTTATAATTCATTTCACTATAGTGATTCGTTTTACGGTAGTGATTCGTCAATTTTATGGGTTATCACGGGATGCGATCTAAACAATGTTCTGATCTTGCGGTTCATTGCATTTCAACTTTCTCTGCTTACAACTTTTACCTCAAAGTGCTGAAAACAGGTTTTGATAATGTTTAGCGGTTGAATCAAATCATAATGCAAATACAACTAATGAAAGAATACGCACACAATTCACACACATTCACGCAATCCGCCATGCTAAAACAACTCAACGCATCAATTATTTTATGAAACCATTAACTTAGTACAGTAAATTTCACCTTACATTGACGCTCTCTACACAATCACCTTGAGCCCGATAAGCCTAGCGAAGACTCAACCGTAGAAATGGTAGAACGGTCGTTCCGGAGGCTGACCTAATGGCTGAAGCAGAAAATCCTCTTGATTGGCCAGGAACAGAAGGCTTCCAGAGTCATTCCATCACATTGTTATGGAGTAATTCCGCTCAGCCTTTAACTTTCCCTGTGTACTCCTCCCTCGATATTGTGTTTATGGCGTATCGAACAGGGCCGAATAATATGGGAGACCTACTCCGGGTTCCTAGCTCCAGCTTTATTACATTTCTATCTGCACTTCCGACATAAAAGACGCGGGGAGCTATAGAACTTGTCGGAGCGGAATATGATTCTCTAGGAACATTTCAGTATCCCAATGGATAATATATATCTTGTGGACTCAAGGATCCAGTTTCCCTCTTTTTGTGGATCCGCTTTGTTCCTCAATCCATTCCCAACCTCCCTTGGACGATCTGCATACCTGAGCATAATCAAGGAGCTGTCATATGTGGCACACGTAATTTATACGATGCCTGTCACTCAAAGGAGATCTGACTGACATCTCAGAGCCTCTCTTTCTCTTTCACAGGGATTTGGAGAACAATAAAATTGAGCGGATTGAGCCAGGCTGGCTCCGGAACATTAAAGTCAACTACTTGTAAGTCTATTTGAAGAGAAAGTATTCTTCGATAGCTTCCTTCAATATCATATCAGACCTTATGTAATCCTATCAATCACTAAATATGAATCCGGAAGTTGAAAACTTTAGTAAGAGTTCAAGTATAAGATCCACATCAGAATCCAGCAATAAAGAGAAAGCCGTTAGAAGACTCAAAATAAATATATCATTGGGAATAGGCCAGTTTATCGTGCTGCGGAGCCGGATAGGAAGGAGCTGGAAATTGGAAAAATAGGCCCAACAAATCTTTATAGAAGGTGAAAGAACCCCTTGGATGTTGGATGCCAGTTTTATAACACTTGTTTGTTTTATGACGAGTCCAAGGCCCATTTATCCCTTGTCCTCCCTATTTTTGAAGAAGTGGGGCTGTAAACGTGGAATTAGATCCCGGATAAAATGAGACGAGAACAGTAGTAGTGGTAGAGAACGGGACCCAAAATGTGTTTTATAGCGATAAGGAATGAGAGTTCCTATACAGAAACCTTCCCATGCCTTGGAAAGACTTAAATACTCGTAATATATTCAGACTGTACTTTGTAGGGTCCTGAGCTACAACCGCCTTGTGGAGATCGGACCAATGGTCTTCAATGGCTCCACAATTTCCCGACTGTAAGTAATTCCGTATAATGAGCCGGAATCTGAAAGATATACCTCTTAGTGCTTTCTCCTTCAAATTTTCATTCCACTTTCCCCATATTTAAGTTTCAACTGTGGTCTCGGCTTCACTCTGTATTTCAGAACACTCAAAGGGAATCGGGGCCTAACAACTTTACATCCTGAAACATTCTCCGGAATTTCTCATCTATCAGAACTGTAAGTGGACCTTTAGAGCCTCGTCCGGTCACTCCCTACTTTCTCGAAACTTTCACTCTCCTCGAAAATGGGATTTGCATAATAAGGCTTGCATCTACCAAACAGGACCTGAATCACTTAAACTAATGTAGAGCTTTCAAAAAATTGGAAAGAAACACAGTCATAATGTATTCTATAGGATCCTAATCCTAACGGGAATGCAGAGATGATATGCAGGCTAAAAAGTTTGAGTTAAGCGCACATTATGTATTTCATTAAATAGCACCGTTTTAAAGAGTAAATAACAGCTAGAGTACTTTAATTGTGGAGTTGTTGCTGACGATGGAGCTAAAAGTTCTCTATCTGCTGGCATTTATGTGTTTGTCTTTTGTCTCTGCTCCACCGCTTGGAATTACTACTAGTGCTGGAGAGTGTGCGGGAAGGAGAATAATAGCCTAAGCGTGTGAGCCGGGAATTTCACTGAGCCCCCCAAAAATAATAACATGTAAGCATTTATTGGGATGAGACTGTCCAGTAAATTTATTTCTTTGGGTGGTCTCATGAAAGATGAGCCTATTTCATCCAATTCTTCTCCATCATGGCCATCGGCTACGTTATCGTAACCGAGAATATCATTCCTAAAACACTAAAGAAGGGACTGGTAAGTTTACTGAAACAACACCTTGTAGCTTCCTTAACGAAAACCTGTTTAAAAAAAAATTCGCTCGTTTTTGCGAACCTTTTCTCTAGACATCGATTTCATCATTAAATAAACCGTTGTAACCCATGTAATCAATGACCATTAGGGGCGTGTTTTGGATATAAATTGAGGGGGGTCTATGAAGATTGGAAGGGCTAAATGGGAATATCTGTACATTCAAAATTTATTCTTAGTATTA
>JAQFZY010003004.1:0-10442 GCA_034696285.1 Hypogastrura burkilli | reverse complement strand
TAATAAATTTTGAATGTACAGATATTCCCATTTAGCCTTTCCAATCTTCTTAGACCCCCCTCAATTTTGATCCAAAATACGCCCCTAATGGTCATTGATTACATGCGTTACAACGGTTTATTCGTTCTCAAAACAGCACCCATGTATCCTCCGAGCTGAATCACTCTATTGCGACAGTTGTATTGTTCTAATATTGGGATTGAAACCAGTGTTACGAATATTTATCAAGTGATAAATATCACCCCGATGAAAAGTGTATTTGTATCACGTTTTATCCGAGGGGTTTGCTTATAAAATGTGATAACAACTTTTTTAAGGCGAAATCGAGGTGGGGTAGGTTGAGAGAGTGTAAATAAAAAGTGAAAACTAGCGCGGTTTTTCAATTAGGTCTTTAATGTTTCAAGGAATCACTATAGCATAGGATACTGCATGAATAAAGTGTACAGATACAGACAGACAGACTAATACTGACATGAGCCTGGCTTCTCTCGTGTGAGCCGTCTGACTTTGGTGGTGGTACGTGAGGGCTATACGTGGGTCCGTTTAAGAGACTTGAGGTCCTCGACTATTTGACGTTGTGATTTACTTATGCATCTAGCAATAAAATTTTTTACAAACATTTAAAAGCAATATTAAATTTTCTTGAAGGCTAGTTTCGTAGTACAATTGTTGGATGCGGCTACCGGACTCCTATAGTAGTGAATTATAGGTGAAAATTTAATATGTAGTTGAGAAAACGTAGTTGTAACCGAAAGTTATAATATAATTCGTTCTTATTTGTTAATTTTAGTTCAATATTGGGTTGAGTTTGTATTTTGGCGTACTTCCGCCATTTTTATCCCCTTTTATCGTATTTATTACTTTTTATCACTTTTTATCAGTAAATGATAAAAAGTGGTAAAAAATATGCAGAGTGGTAGAAAATCGAAACACTGATTGAAACTGAAATAGGAAAAGGAATATGTGTGTCGCCACATCTCTGGGTAGCTTATGTCTCAGTAGCTCACTTTTAGGTATTAACTGCACCTAGTGTATGGATACTACACCTACATATGTATTTTATTTGAGCGTTTTAGTAAGCCTGACCTGCAAAGGAAGAAAGCTGGAAATGAAGATCATTGGAGGAATACTCTTATCAAGACTTGCAAGGCCTAGGCCAGTGATGTTACTGCAGTCTCGATCTCAGCAAACTTCTCAAAACCAAGGAATCATCACATTTTCTGATGGGTAATGCAACACAAACTATCATAAACATATATGTATATATAACTAGCCGCGCCCTCAAAAGGCGACATATCCTCCTCCCTCCTCGCTAGTATTAGTATAATACAAATAACGACCTGGTCCAAACCCGATCCGCACACTATTATGTCAAAGAAATCGAATTCAGCGCCACCGGATCTATTACTCCTGCGCAAACCCAATCCGAGTGCTATTATTTCAAATAAAACAATTTGGGCGCCGCAGGCACCATTGGGCTAGTCCAAACTCCAGACCCCATCCGTTCACTGCTGTCTTAAACAAATCGAATTCTGCGCCAACGGATCCATTCGACCTGTGCATACCCAATACGACTGCAATTACTTCATAGAAATTGAATTGGGCCCGTCTAAAGGAGATCCGCTCACTGTTGTCTCAGACAAATTGAATTCTGCGCCGACGGATCCATTCGATCTGTATAAACCCGATTCGAGTGCTATTGTCTCAAAGGAATCTAATTCTCCGCCTGCTGGATCGAAGCCCGGACATATGATCGATTTCTGTTTACCGAATGGACATATGATCCATTATTTTTTATCGAAAAACACTATGACCGAACTTCATCTTTATCGAAAACAATTTTACCGAAAACGCAGAATTTATTTACATATAAATGAATTAATAAAGAAAGACATATAAGGTTCCTATTTAACGTAGATACATAAGAGGACCAAAAATCAAGAATATTTAACAATAATGTCTAACAAAATATATTACAATTTAATCCCTGTCCACGGTTTGAGTGTGTCGAATAATACATTAATAATGAAATTAAAACTTATTACGATTAATCAAATACCTAACTCAGTCTGAAAATTGATTGTTGTGTGTTTGTTTCAATGTTACCCCCGAAACGCTTAATGGCCCTAGCTTTGCAGCCTTTTCTGTAATGAATACAACGGTTCTATGTATATTGTCGATCCAGATAGTTTGTACTGATACTACAGGCCTCCTTTAATATCTGCATTTTCCTTAATTTTCGTACTCGTAACAGTATTGAACTTAAGACTGGAATCCATGCTGAAATTATTTCGGAGGAGCTGTAGTTTCTAACTACCTTTGTGTCAGACGATTAGTATCAGACTGAACGACTGAAGACCCAGGAAGGCTCGTTCCATTAACTTTACTTTTATCTGCATTCACTTTAAATTATCTACAATCACTCTACACTATTTGCGTAAATTTTACTTAATTTTCCCTACGGTATTATAGCTTTAAAGAAGCTGCTACCATAGCATACAAAAGTCGAATCAGGATTCAACCAAATGTCCTTTTCATAAAATAATGTTTCGGACAAGTGCACGTTCGATCATTTTGCTTTCGATTATAAGGTCTTCGATAAAAGGAAATCGATCGTTCGTCCACACCCGGCTGGATCCGTTGTCATCAGGCCCGTACAAACACATCCGAGCCCTATTGTCTCAAACAACTTAAATTAAGCGCCGCCAAAACGCACAAACAAGATTGTCTGTGCCAGGCCCCCAAAGTAGGCATCAACCTCCATGGTGTCGACCCCTGTTACCCACCACGTTACCCATAAAAGCCATAAAAAAAGAATTATCAAAATCGGTTGATATTTGACTGAGATATTGCCGATTTACGGTTTTTCTGGGTCAAGTTTAGGGGTCAATATTTCGGCCGGGTATGAATGAATGCAGCTGGAACTTTATTCAAATCAAAGGAAACGTGTAATATTTTATGAAACTGGAAGCAGAATTGCGCCACATTGTGTCCTTAATTAGTTATAGCGGGTTAAACTTGCAAAAATTATCCCCGAAAAATAAACGGCGATCCATATGCTATTTAACAAAACGGTCGAAAGGCTTCCTTTATGTACTTCTGTTAGGTAATTTCCAGCCCAAATTACTCAGATAGGATAACATATGTTCAAGGCTTGTTGTCATTGGTTCTGTAGAGGTCATCAGGTTCAAATTCGTCTAAGGAAAAATATTCCGTCCATAAGATTGAGTCTATGCATTAGTGCCATAAATCCGGACCGGATTTTGAGAATCCGGATTTCATGGTGATATAGTTATTACGCGCAGGAACGTACAATAGCTTGATACGTACAATACAATACAATACAATTGATCGCCGTTTATTTTTCGGGGATTATTTTTGCAAGCTTAACCCGTATCAGTATCAGTATCAGTACAAACTATCTGGATCGACAATATAAATAGAACCGTTGTATTCATTACAGAAAAGGCTGCAAAGCTAGGGCCATTAAGTGTTTCAGGGGTAACATTGAAACAAACACACAACAATCACTTTTCGGACTGAGTTAGGTATTTGATTAATCGTAATAAGTTTTAATTTCATTATTAATGTATTATTCGACGCATTCGAATTTCTAATATATTTTGTTAGACATTATTACCGCGTTAACATAGTGAAACGGTATATGCATTTGGTTTGTCTGTCCGTCTGTCTGTCCGTCCGTGGACATCGAAACTGCTTCCTTCATTACCGATATAACTGTGTATAATAAAAACAAATCTGCTCCGCTTCGACGCGATCGTTCTGCCCGCACCTTATAAATCGAGTTAACATGCAACGAAACTTTAACAACGCTTATCAAAATCCAAAATTTCATCCACTTTATAACGCCTTTCTTCATAAATGGAACCAAACACTGGGAAGCAAAAAAGTGAACCTGGTCCTGTAGTTCAGCGGATAACTTAATTTTCCATTTGAACCTGACTTGAGATACCAGTTGCGGGAATTGACAGCTTTAGCTTTAGCCTGGTGACGATGGGCTCCTTTGCCCTCTGCCAAGGTCGAAAAATAAGGTCTTGAGTAAAATGTACTGGACGCTATCACCCCAAAAGTATGATTTACAAATGCAAGGCCGTGAGTCTGCATACCGTTGCGATTAGCATTGGTGACTGGCAGATTTATCATGCCAATAATATGTCTACTCCTGTCTCTGAAATTTATCAATTGCAATTTCATTCCGATGCGCGGCGAAGCAAGCATTTACCCGTGTTGCCACTTCCATAAGGAAGGCGGCTGATCGGCTCATTTGCAAGAACCTTGTTCGTTCTGCGAAAAGTGTGCACATTGGTTGCAATCTTCGGGAGTTGACGGACTGAAAGAGAGAGGTGCCATCGTGATCACTGCCTCTAATCACGAGCGGCTAATCTTACAATTAAATCTGTCTCTCCTCGACTATCTACATATATATGTGTGTATGGGAGTAATCGTCTTGTAGGGGAGATGATATCACACCATATGCATTCGTCCGCCCTTGCTCTCTACTCAATCATTCGTATTGAGGAATAGAGGTATAGTATAAATTGAAGTAGCAAGGGGATACTTCTAAATAGCTGCGTTAACATAGTGAAGCGGTATATGCATTTGGTTTGTCTGTCTGTCCGTCTGTCTGCCCGTCTGTCTGTCCGTGGACATCGAAACTGCTTCCTTTATTACCGATATAACTGTGTATAATAAAAACAAATCTGCTCCGCTTCGACGCGATCGTTCTACCCGCACCTTACAAATCGAGTTAACTGGCAACGAACTCATTTAGGCATTACATACACTTGATTGGTTTGCAGACGTTATCATATTCGTAAATCGATTTTACCTATACATGACATACATTTGCGTTATTCCGTTCTACTAATGCATGACATACAGGTATGGATTGGATACTTTATCATATGCGTTCGTCTGCTCTACTTTTGCATGACATACAGGTGTATGGTTTGGGGTTTTGATAATCTGCCTTAGTCTGTTCTACTTATGCATGACATACAGGTGTTCGGTTTATATACTGTATCATCTGCGATAGCATGTTCTACTTATGATTCCATACAGGTGTATGGTTTGGAGACTTTATCATCTGCGCTAGTCTTTTCTACAGATAGATCAATTAGCATTTCATACATTTGTTTCGTTTGAAACTTAATGCATGCATGTATTTGTACGGTTCGTAAAAATTCATACTTGTTTTGACAAAAGTTTCACTCATTATACTCTAACATTAAAAAAACCATAGGGACGTGTTCAAGAACGATTGTTCGTTTTCTAAAAAATACCGTGTACACTTGGCTTGGATAAGCGCGTTAGTCTGTTCTACTCATGCATGAAATACAGGTATGGCTTGAAGCCTTAGTCTTTTAGATTTCCTTAAACACGACATACAGTTGTTGTTTTTGTAAACTTTATTATCTGCGCTAGTCTTTTTGACTTCTTTAAACACGACATACAGTTGTATAGTTTGGAAACTTTATCATCTGCATTAGTCTTTTAAACTTCTTTAACAGGAGATACAAGTGCATGCTTTGGAGACAATCATCTGCGTTAGTCTTTTCGACTTCTTTACCACGACATACAGATGTATGCTTTGGAAACTTTATCATCTGCGTTAGTCTTTTTGACTTCTTTAAACACGGCATACAGTTGTATGGCTTGGAAACTTTAGCATCTGCGTTAGTCCTTTCGACTTCTTTAACACGACACACAGGTACATGGTTTGGAAACAATCATCTGCGTTAGTCTTTTCGACTTCTGTGAATACGACTTACAGATGTATGCTTTGGAAACTTTATCTGCTGTGTTAGTCTTTTTGACTTCTTTAACACGACATGCAGGTGTATGGTTTGGAGACAATCATCTGCGTTAGTATTTTCGACTTCTTTAAACACAGGTGAATGGTTTGGAGTCTATCAGCTTTGTTAGCTTTTACCTCGAACTTGACATATATTAACATCCTGAGTATTGAAATGGAGTACTTGAAGATTGATACGCTTCTACTTATGATGACAAATGTTATAACTCTAACAACTCTGCGACGCCAAGATACCAGACTCCATGCAAAAATTGTTAAGGAATCAGCCAATTTGGCATCAAAATCAACGCAATGCTACACTCATTAAGCAGTTAATTTAATGCTGCTTTACTCAAAGAAACAGTAACGGAACATCTCATTCCAGTCGTGACCGGTGTCTCCGGAAACTGTTCTATACTAATATCTCTTACAGGTATAGGCGAGTTTCATTATATTGTACGACTGGCCATTCTATTGGATTTACTTAGCAATGAAGAGGGATACCGAGAACTCTACTGTTACACACCAAGACGGATGTGTATGAACACTCTTTCAAAATAATGCGACAGGCAACAGGTGAGTGGGCGGAAGAAATAACGCTTTATGCTTTCTCAAAACTGTCACGACATCCAGTTAATTTTTGTTTAGAGCAATCAAGATTGGTACTATTTGCAAACAAAGACGCTTCAAGGGAACCAATTAACATATACATGCTCAACGGAAACCACTTCGTAGCTTTATGCCACACGAAATAGCCCAGCAATAGATCGTGCACATGATTAGTTGACCCTTTATCAACGTTTCGGTTGTAACATTAGCGTCTATTGATAAAGATAACACGTTAGCACACTATGTATACGGTAAAATAAATGCAATAAATGTATATATTAGCATGGTCCAATTGTCGGAGTATTTACATTTTCGCGTGCACCTAACACTCGGACCACAATGTCTACCAGGAAGAGAGATTTGCATTTGTTTCCTTCACTCTCAAGCAGCCATATACTTTTGTAACAAAAATCATAGGTTATCATAAGATCTTCCACTGGTGAAAGCATCTGGTTATACTTTCACCATCGGACTAGACATTTTCGCACACTGTTGTCTTCCGGACTCTGTTAACTTTCCATCGAATTTTCTCATGCTCAGTCCGTACTCCGTAAAATCTTCATTGCGTTTACCCATGCTGTCAGCTGTCACTCCATACTCAAAAATACACACTGCGTTTACTCATACTCTCACTCCGCACTCTAAAATTTCCATTGCATTTTCGTGTTATTTTATAGTTCAGAACACGGTGTCTATCAGTTAAAACTGTTTATTGTTGAATATTCTTGATTTTTGGTCCCTTTATGTTTCTACGTTAAATAGGAACCTTGTATTTCTTTCTTTATTAATTCATTTATATGTAAATAAATTCTGCGTTTTCGGTAAAGTTGTTTTCGATAAAGATGCAGTTCGGTCATGTGTTTTCGATAAAAAATAATGGATCATATGTCCATTCGGTAAACAGAAATCGATCATATGTCCGGGATTCAAAAAGATTATGGAAAGGAACGAAATGGCCTCCAAGTGACGGAATTTGACGATTTCGGGTAAGGTACCAACATTTTTCGATGCCGTTATTAACGGATCATTCTCAAACATGACTAATTTTGACTAAGTATCTCGCCGTTTTTTTTCTCCTCCATCCGTAAGGGGTAAACTTTGGTAAGTACCCAAAAGTTTGCGCATAAGCAACTCTCATGACTAATACGCGTAACCCGGTAACACTAAAAACACTTTCCTTAAAAATTTTTTTGAAAAAATGGACCCTCTATTTTGTTGTACCTAACTTGCCGATGCGTTGAAGCGGTAGGAGTACCAGACCAATAAAATACCTACAAACTACTTCGCGCAGTAATAAATCATCAGCCATCTTCAATATCTTACAGGAAAACTCTCTCCCTTACAACGGGAAAGCTGGCGCGCATGGCAGATGGAAGTGCAGTGGCAAAGATGGGCGACACATCTGTCATGGTAACTGCAGTTGGAAAGACTAAATCTACAGCGACCTCATTTCTGCCCCTGATGGTAGATTATCGTCAAAAGGCTGCTGCTGCTGGCAGGATTCCAACTAACTTTCTTAGAAGAGAACTAGGTGCAACGGAAAGAGAAATACTCACCAGCCGCCTTATCGATCGTTCTGTGCGTCCATTATTCCCGGAAGGCTACACTTGTGAAACGCAAATCATGTGCAATTTATTAGCGGTTGACGGTGTTTATGATCCGGATATTCTCAGTATTAATGCCGCTTCGACCGCTCTGTGCCTCTCCGATATACCGTGGAACGGCCCTATTGCGGCCGTTCGGATTGGAATGAACTGTAATAACGATCTATTGGTCAATCCTACTCGAAAGGACATGGTTCAAAGTCTACTAAATCTTGTAGTTGTGTCCGCTGGGCAAAATTTAGTTGTCATGTTAGAAGGTAGTAGTGAGAATATCCTGCAGCAGGACCTTCTTAAAGCTATAAAACTTGGGGTTCGTGAGTGCCAAATAGTCATCCAATCCATTCAACGCCTCCAAAAGGACTTGGGTAAGCCCAAACGCTCTCTGGATGACCTGTTGTTACAAGTGCCAGATGACATTCTTAACGCAACCAGATCATTATCTGAAATACGTTTGCGTGAAATTTTTCGCAACTTTGCGTACGATAAGTTACAACGAGATTATGCAGTGGCGTCGGTCAGAACAACAGTTATGGATAAGCTTCGAGAGTGTTATCCTGGAACCGAATTGAATGTGTTTAATGATGCCTATGCAAAGATAACAAAATCAATCTTCCGCAAACTTATTTTGGATACAAAAGTGAGGTGAGTTTACAATTATTTTGAAACCGATATCCTTAATCCTAATACTTAATCCTAATACTTAATCGTAATACTGATAATAGTATTAGTCATTGTTATCCGGAAATGGAAAGCGTCGGCGTCTATCACATTTCAGTTCTGACATATATTTCTTCACTTATTTATAACTGAGATATTATCACAGTTACTTAGTTTTAACGAATGAATCATCTTAGTTATGTTTGAGTATTTGGTATTTACAAGACATATGGTATCTATGTCAGGTATTTGTTAATGTAGAATTAGCATTGAAGTAGCGCATCAATTGGGACACATTTTACCTCTAAATTCTGACCAGCGAAGACAGAGTCAGGCGCGTATTACCAACATGCTCTCCACTTCCGAATCAGAATACATTTTTCACGCTTTCAGCTGCCCGTTTACATGTTTTCTTTTTTCCAGTGTATTTTTATTTCTTTTGATTTGGCTTTATTAGTCAACGGATTTCAGTATTGCACACTGTTCTTTATGCCACCGCCACCGGGACTCTTACTTGAGTTAAAAACCTCTATAATACTGTTTCTAATCAAGGGCCAGAGCAAACTGCCTTATATGCCGGGCAGTCTTTACAGCGCGAGCACTGCTATCCTAGACATTGCTCTAAACCCATTACCGTACTGATATATATTATGATATATTTAGATAAGGGAACTCTAAATATGGAGTGCGCTCAGCTGAGTTGGGAGCCGCGTAGCAGCCCTTCCTCTCAACTGATAGGTGAGTCGTGAGAGAGGGAAACCAAAATCTTCCCATCTCTCATACACTAACTCTCAAATTTTAAACATTTTTTTAAATTGAAGCTTATAAAACGATGTCAAATAGAAATTGTTGTGTGCCGCGGTGCCACAATAAGAGTAAAAACTGCAAGGCACAGGGAAAATATATTCAGTTGTATAGTTTTCCTTCAAGATCGTGGGAAGAAGATAAAAGGTTAATCAACTAAAGTCCAGCGGCTCGAAAGGTCCACTAAAAGGCAGCGGAAAGCATGTAGAGCGAGTAATTCAAGGAATCAATATTTTGGGATAGTTAAAGAGCAGATTAACAATTGATCTAGGCCTACATTTAACGTGTCCACTAATAATACACTTTTGACCTGCTAATTTAATAAAAGTCTCAAGTGTTGACTTTGTCCACTAAAATGATTTTCGTCCCCTGCTATTAAACTAAAAGTCTCCACTAAACTTCTCCAGCTAATTCCTTTACTTCATCGCTGCCCCTCCGTATAACTTACATTACTGCATACATTAAATACATCTAATCAGTATTTAGGCAACATAGACAACGAAACCTGTGTTCAGGTTTTGTTTATACTATTATTTTTAAAAATGTGTCTCGGTACTTATTCCTTATACGTATATTATCTAGCAAAGATAATTATGCAAATGCTATGGTCTACCCTCCTGCAGTTTAAGAAAAAGCTACTTGCATACATAGTATCAATTGTAGTAGACGCGGCTGCTGTATGCAACCTTAAATATTTATAACGGCAGTAAGAATTATCAGACTGGAAGGACTACACATTGTGTATTTAATTTGGACACATTATAAATATTTAATTAGGACCTAATACACGATTTCGCACAATCGATGGGAAAAAAGTTTTCTTTATAACACCAAGCCATCAGACCACTATCAAGGAAGTGGACATCACGAGATACATACGCTACAAAGAGCGATTGAATTGGAAATTGTTTTCTACATATGAAAACTATCAATTCCGACTTTGGGAAGTCACA
>JAQFZY010003003.1:0-10442 GCA_034696285.1 Hypogastrura burkilli | reverse complement strand
TAATAGCGGTAATCTAACCGTCGATGTCCTGTCAGTGTATCAGTTAAATAGTTAGTTTACATTAATTAGTAATTCGAACTAGCCTAGCATTTCAATGTTATATTAAGTGTTCATTACGTATTTCTGGTGCCCGGTCTAGTGAGAGCCTAGATGAACATTCACGGGTGCTCATGCTCAACTACGTTGTCACATAACTTGCCCTTGTACGCTTGTACCTACACACAACCGGTTGCAACCCTTTTTGGCCAAAAGTGGCGTAGTAAGGTTTACGGAAGCCTAGAAAACTTGCGAGTACATTTCTACCAGGATTTCATGCAGGCAGGCGTGATTCCAAAGAATATTTGAAGTATGTATAGAACGACACGAGAATTCGTATTTCAGGTCAAGGTCAAGGTTAAGCAAACAATGAACTAGACTACAACCGGAAATAAAAATAGGATAGGACAGAGTTAAAGTTTAAGACGATTTATTTTCAATTAGGGTTAGTTTACAGAGGTATGCACATATAATCGAAATCCATACTAGTACTTCTCCCATACTGAATTCGTTCCACACTGTGAACAGGGAGTGATTTCATGGCAGGTTATTGAATGCGTAGGCTGGCTGGGACCTGACCTGGGCTCTATTTACAAGAAGGATAATTATGGGTCTTAAACGATGACGTCGAAGTCTTCGAGCTCCTCTTCACTCGGAAGGTTGATTCTATCAACTGGGACTAAGTTAGGGTCAACATGAGGGAGCCCAAGAGCCTCTCGTCTAGCAATTTCAATGTATGCTTCTCTCTGGGACCAATCACGGAGACGGTGGTCGGGCCAGTAGGCAAGGATGAAACTGGTGAGCACCAATCCAAGCGTGACTGTGGTGAACATTATTTGATTCGTATAGTTCCTATCCCGATCCTCATCAAAGTAGTCAAATCCCATCGAAGTCCAGTATTTCTGTGGGCGGAGAAAATAGGAAGGTCAATTCGAGCCCGATAATTGCGTGACGAAAGTTGTGTGTAAACAGTAGTAGTACAGGTGGCTTTAAAACGCAAACCTTTTTTGTTCCAGTAACCGTTGTTGGGTCGTGGTCCGACTTAGTCGGAGCGGTGTCTGCAGCAATCGTTTCACGATCCTTTTTAGAAGTTGAGATAAAAGCACATGGGGACAACTGGAGCACAGGGACTTTCTTTTGGGTTCTCAGGAGTAAAGCTGTGGAGTTTCCCCGACTATTTCCAACCAAGCTCGATGAACCCAGTTTGCCCAATGCTCTCAGATACTGGGACGACATTTTGACTGTTTCCTAAAAGTGCGTCGGAGATATTAAGAAATTATTGGTATTTCGGTTCAATCTATCATGGCCTATACCACGTAAATATGTACTCTATTATGATTTATGATGTAGTATGAGGAGGGCATATGGAAAAAAGAAAGGTGCCATCTAAACGAATTTTAATTTTGATAGAAACAAAATCGGGGTAATCGGTGACCCACTACACGGTAAATGCACTTTCCTATTAAGGGTGTACTTACTCTTCTAGAACGTTACCGCTTAACGTGAAAATTTGTCGATTTTGGCCTACTGGCGCTCCGACCTAAAATGTATCGTATTACTCATTAATGTCCGTGTCCGTCTAGTTGTTTTGGAGGAGAAAGCGGACAAACATACCGTTGTTGGTGGAAATAATGATAGAACCAATAAACCCGATTCTCAAATCCGAGGCCTCGGCGATAAGAACAAATCCGATAAGCTAGAAGGCCGGGGTTATTGGGTTTATTGATTCTAAGTTCTATCATTAATTCCACCAACAGTACATACATAATACATACCCATAAACACACGAACGATTTTATGTATTCATCTGTAAAGTAAAGCAAAAGCCAGGTTATGCAAATTAATGGTAGGTACTTCTGGTTTGTAGTTTGTACTAAATACTTCAATCCCTATCTCGGGTATCTAATTAGATCCCCGTAGCAATTAGGTCTGCCGGGGACGTTTTCGGTTACGTCGGGCTGGATTTTTAAGTCACATTTGCTACATTTAGTTTCTGATGATGCATTAGAAAATCTTCTAAAAAGTATCCGTGGGGAATTTGATTTTATGAAACTGGCGGCGATTCATCATAAAAAACTATTTAAGAACAAGTCTATTGTAAGTTGAAGCTTTAAAAAAATTGTTATTTTAGTATATAATGGTATGATTAGGGTTAAATTGTCACTTTTTATAGTGCTAAAAGCATCAAGTTTATTCATATGGGGGACCTAAGTAGGTCCCATGGAATGGACTGGAACTGGACTGAATAGACTGATTGGGCTTCCTTTCGTTCGGTATCCTGTTGTTTTTGTTGGAGAATCCAACCATCATCGAGCATACAGCGTACTATATAGGATCTTACCTCAGTATGCCTACCTTTCAATCTTTCAACGCAAATGAGGCCCCAGACTCTGTGACACCTATAGATTCCTAGTTGTAATAATTATAATAATTATTTAATTCCAATTAGGATTAGGACCCCAAGAAACAAAACCAATTGATGTTCAAAGTTTTGAATTTCGCGCAAATTACATTTACATTTTCATATATTCTCACAGTTCCCCTAAACCGAGTCGTCGAAATTCCTACTAGGTTAAAATCATACTTCGGAATTTAACTCTTTCTTTAAACACATGTTGAAGGCTGAAGGCTCAATGATTTTTCAAGCAGAAGTGTTGTGTTGATCGGTAAATATATTCAAATATATAGATATAATATATATATTCATCAAATTCCTCAGAATCCAGTCCAACTCGAATTCTGGCAGAAATAATGTTTCATCGAGTTAATAGTTAATGTTTCATCGATCCCAATTCAATGAGATATTTAAATGTAGTAAATATTGTGAATAACAAACGTTTCGACTCGAGTCTTCGTTATCCGTTCCATATGGGACTCTATATTTGTATTTGTAGGAT
This sequence comes from Hypogastrura burkilli, assembly GCA_034696285.1. NCBI lineage: Eukaryota > Metazoa > Arthropoda > Collembola > Poduromorpha > Hypogastruridae > Hypogastrura > Hypogastrura burkilli. Next base: position 7,509 of record JAQFZY010003003.1, on the reverse strand, counting down.
GAATGAGAAGTAGTACAAATACAATACAATAATTGCAACATAACGGAATTATGTACACAATAATGTAATACTTGAATAGATATTTATGTTCAGGGATGATTCAGTCGATGTATTTGATCTTGAAAGTGCTCGCCTTCGGTGTTGTGGAATCAGCAACAGTAATTTCGGCTCCACTAGGAACTCCCAAATCTATGGCATGTACATGAGATGAAAAGAATTAGATACCTGGTCCTATTCCTAGCCACTGTAGTCTGACGATCGAAAAAGTATGATGTCTCACCTAATAGCTTATCCTTCAGGTTCTTCTCAGTTTGAGAAATAATGTGCATGAAGAGAGTTTTTGACCTCCCATTGACCATTGTCGTCACGCCAGGGGCCTTCATTTGATACTCTTGGCTTTCAATAAAGAAATTCACAACTTCTTGGAGCGTAACATCAGTTTTGAACTCCAAAGTACGCGTGTTCTGGCTACAGGCAATACAATCTTCCTAATGGCACCATACATAACATCAAGAATATAAGGTTAAATGTGGGTTAAATGATCGACTACCACCGTATAGTGGAATTGACTTCAACTGCTTACTTTTTTCTCGGCAGCATAAGTATAACTATAAATCCCATTGATATCGCTGAAAACCATGTAGTTATTGAGAGTACGACAGCAACTTGTTGCAATTTTAAAGACCTCAGTGGCACAGGCAGCTGAGATTACTGCGTTCGTGGAAGCCACAGCCGGAATAATATGCTTCACAACTCCTTGTGTTAGTCGGTATGTGACTCCAGTAATTTCTGAAAATAATTAATAATTTCCATATTTTGAGTACAACCCGAGCCGAACCTTCTACGGGTTGGTCCTCTTACTAAATTCATTTGCTCGTTCCACAGCCTTGTCATAAATCCAGTTAATATGATTCGGATCGTCTCCATCAATTGGTCCTTCGAAAGGATTTTCTTTGGGCCAAAGCAGAATTCTCACGTACTCTATACAATGCTCGGGGAGTCTGGGAGTATGGGCAATTGTGCACAGTGGAAAATTTATCTATGTATAGAAAATATTACGTAGGTATTGTAGTTCGCAATTGGTATCAAGTTGTCGCTGTGTAGTCATAATCACCTGAGGTGGATACAAATCCAAAGTACATTCCACGCACGGGGTCTGTGTAGGAACGATAACACGGGCATTTCCCTTGAACCCCTCCGTCCCTCCGTCAACGATGGGAATGATCGTGCTCTCGTCGACTGACCCATCCTCATTGTAATTGACCAACGACATTATCATTCCATTCAGCCATCGCCGAGCAACGATTGAGTCCAGCCCGCAAACCACAATATGGAAACTCCTGTAAAATTCCTCATCTTGGTCCTGAATTTTACCGTGATGTCTGTAGTTTCAAAAAAGGAGTGGAACTGAAATAGAGTATTTCGTATTTCAAAATACTATATATTTGAGATGCGCAACCTACACTTACGCAACAACTTGGGCACCTTGGACCCGTCTGTTGATGAAGGCTGCTGCAACCTCTGCCTTTGACTTCCCAACGTCAGTGATCCGAAAGAGAAACTGACGATTGAGATTCGAAATATCAATTGTGTCCATGTCGATTACATGAATATGCCGGAAGCCGAGGAGAGCCAGGTTTTTCAGTAATTCACAGCCCAGTCCGCCCGCCCCAACAGTTAGAATACGGCAATTGTCCATAATAAATCCAAGAGTCTGTGAGGAGGGCTCAAAGTCTGGATGGCAGAACGGACTGCTTCTTTCCAACAGTTTACGAATATGTGCCCAACGCTCAGGTTGAACTTCAGTTGAGCTTCCATTCGGGCTACCACTACTGTCAGCCATATCCTCTAAATCTTGTAGGAAAGAACCAAATAAACGAAACGCTAAATCATGTAATATTAAGTTGCAATAGAATTCATGGACTATGACTAAAGATCAGCAGGTTAGACGTCTAGAATCGGGGTACTGGTACTATCCAGAAATGTCAGAGTTCGACTCCTTACATAACTACATATATATACTAAGATGAACAAGTTGACAAGTTCTCACGTATTTACGCAAATGATAATACAGTCATTTTGGTTCGGGGCCAAAAACTGAAAGGTTGTAAATATGTCTTCATTACTTAACCCCTTAACCGGATTACATTACTATGGCAAATCAGGAAGTATGTAATCTACTGCGTACCAGATAAAATATGAAACGGTAAGAACGGTAAACTCTATATAATACTAAGTTTGGTAGCAGTGAAAAGACAAGAGATAGTCATAACATAAACAGACGGACACTATAAAAGTGTACCATTTGCAACAATACAGCAAGAATGCCAAAACTACAAGCACATTTTATTCCATTCCACAGTATGTTTTAATAATTTATCAGCGACGGCTCACTGATTAGCTAAGGAATTTGCTGGAATTAGATATACTCTACAATTAGAACAGCCAATCGAAGTAACTGGAGAAGCACTCCATTAAGGGTTCCGGGTCGTGAGAGTATCTGAAAAAGAGTCCCGTAATAGACAGGAAAATAGGGCTAATGCTCTGTCTCAAGTCATCAGCCTCTCGACGCCAAGTGAACGCAGGCATGGCAAAAAGGGCACAGAACCATGTGCCGCATTTCATTTGAAAGAACATCGAGACAACAGTGAATAAAATAGCAAGTATTCCCATAAGTTCCGACATTGAGTCAGAGTACTCCGCTCCAGGAATACGCTGGTAACGCCGATTCCTTATAGTGGTCCTGTTATCAACATTTCCGGAAGCTTTCATGATGAAATTCGATGGCTTCCAATCCAAAGCTACTTCTCACTTCAAACGCCTACAAGCTCGAAACTCACAATTGGAAGGAATCGGGAAGGTCTACTACGAATTACCAGAAAGTAGTAGTAGGTTCCCTGTAAGCCAATATAACTACAGTTTAAGAAATGAGACTCAAACATTTCATTGGCGCAGCAGCGCTCACTAGATAACTTGACTAACTCTACCCTGCGCATAAAATCAACTAGGCACAAAAACTGACTAAAGGCTACATACGTTTTGTTAACAATATTTAACAATAGCCTTAGATTATTTAATACCTATGGGTCGGCCGTTGGCCTCTACAAGGACGACCCATAGGTATTAAATAATCTAAGCAATATCCATATTATTAAGTTTAGTCCAAAATGCCCTATCTCTATAACAGAGGGAGTTTTTAAACTGGCCCAAGCCAACGTACGATTGACCCCACCGGTAACCCCCATGACCCGAAACCGGTGACCCCAGATGGCCGACCAAGGTCAATTTGACTCGATCATGGCATGTAATATATCAAATTGACCAGAATCCCCTACTAAGTGTTACATTATGGTTTTACCTATGATTTGTCCCCTCCGTGACCCATGGGTGACCCCGGAAGGACATCCGGGGTCATGCCGACCACACCAAGTTATCCGACATATCAAAATGACCGCTCGGGCCTGGGATCATGAAAACAGTTGGCAAACCAGTTTGACGACCTACCGGTAGCCCACGACCCCGGGGTGACCCGGAAGGGTCGCCCGGTGCGAATTCGAGTTAGCAACGGATTCGGAAGTCCCAAGACATGCAGGGTCATATGCTAGGAATTAATTTTCGATTTTGACTTATGGGGGTCACGTGGTGACCTCGAAGAGGTCACCCACGGTCAACCCGACCACACCATGTCATGTGACATATCAAAATGACCGTTCGGGCCTGGGGATCATGAATACAGTTGACGAACCAGTTTCCCGGGCTACCGACAGTCCCACGATCCCGGGGGGACCCGCAAATGTTGCCCGAGGTCAATTTGAGTTAGCAACGGAGGCGGATACGCTAAAATACATATAAACAATTTCTTTCAAAACTTTTTTAGAAATCGTTAAATGGGCGTGAAATTTAAATACATTAGCGAACAATGGGGTTCATTTCAATGTTGTGATACACTTCACTGTACTTAGTCATTCGTCTCTGTTGTGATTCGTTTCACGGTAGTGATAAGTCATTCCGTGTGGCACGTAGGGCTACACGCACGAGCTCGTTAGAGCACTTATATTAGTTATAAATTAGTCCTTAACTACAAAGTAGTTAATTACTATACCCTATTTTAAAACTAGAAAACCCAAGTCCCTTGAAATTCTGATCCAGCAACAATCAGTATAGTAGTTTCGCTGTAATTATTTTACTTTTATCGTTTTATCGCTCTTTCCACAACAAGAATACTACATGCATTACTATAACAACTTTACTATATACGAATTATTGCAACAATATTGGCGCAATATTCTATGGTCTATAGAAAATTAAATACGATCTAAGATTTAAGACTGCTTCAAATTCAAATTGCCTGCAAATGCACATCCATACAACAATAGGAAAATAAACTGCGAACACAGTGGAATTCGTTTGACATGCTCAATTATGAATTAGTGTTCAACTGCTAGGCTACGCGCTAATTATATGTAGCAGTAGCACTTACCAATGCAATGTGTGTCGCTTCTATGTATCCCAGGATATGTAAATCTGTGACCTTGACCCGGTGTTCCTGAAGCTGAACTATCGTCCATCCAACTTGAACTATCCAAGTCCAAGTCTACGCAAATGAGATCGATGGAAAATTAAAAATGTGTCAAAACTCGACTCGAGTTGAGCTAAAAACAAACAAAAAAAAACAAACAGTAGAAACTGATAGCCACCGCGTTTTACCAGTTAAAGTAATGATAATAAACCAGCTTCCGATCGTTGAATGAGCGGTACAGACAAACGCAGATGAGAACTTTTCCAAACCATACACCATGAGCTGAACATACAAGCGGATGATAAATTCTCCAAACCATATACTTGTATGTCACGTATGCATAAGTCGAACATACAAGCAGATGATAAGGTGTCCAAACCATGCACCTGTATATCACATATGAGTCGAACAGGCAAACACTTGATAGTTTTCAAGCCGTACATCTTGTATGCAATGCCCTAATGAATTGGAATCAAATCATAATTTTTTGCCCTACCGGTGACAAGAGCCGTGCTCACTATTTTGCGTTCCAATTTTTGACTCCACTTATAACGAAAATCGTTATCGAATGGATGAAATTTTGGTTAGTGATCTATCGTTGTCGGTGTTTCACTGCGTATGATATGTAACCGATTATAAGGTGCAGGCAGAACGGTTGCGTCGAACAAAATCAGAGTTGTTCTTTATTATACACAGTTATGTCGGAAATGAAGATATTGATATTGACCGTTATTTCTGTCTTATTATTAGGTTACAGCAAATACTTACAGATGTACACAAATAAGCGTAGGCATGTCAAATGAAATATAACCGAACCATTTAACCGAACTGGTATCCTCCTAAAGACACTTTATTGTATACACTCTTTAAGCTAAAAAAGAAATGGGATTAATTGTATAGCTATAGCTAATTATACCTAGTGGTAAGTGGTACTTGGACATTGTAGGTTCAATATGAGAAAATGTATTCACTTCTTGTTATTACTAAATGGTTAAACACTTAAGCTGCTTACATGGGCGTATCCAGCCTCAAGATTCGGGAAGGGTTTTGAGTTTTGAGTTGCAAAAGTACCATAGCCGCGAAATGTTTTAAATTTTGACGCTAGAAAATTCTCAAAAATGTTTTTTTGTAGGCGATATGAGCAAACTTAGACGTTATTGGGCACGAAATAGCGCCACATGCGAAAAAATTTTTCCGTAATACTTCTCTATGGTTTGTTGAGTACAAGCAGTGGCCAGTACTGTTTGACTTTCGGATAACTCACTGAAGTGATGGTACAGGTGACTGATAAAAATCGTAAACATTTTTTAATAATGTCCATATGAGACGCTCCATAATGGTTAGGATATTAAATTCACTGTATAGCTGATTCCTTGCACTTCATTTTCTTGCGTTTCTTATATGCTGGAGAGTACACATTATTGCAAGGACTATGATCTGAGCGTCCGTTTGTACATACCAAACTTGAATGCGGTAATCATATGCAGACGACATCTTCATTGAATAAGATTCGCATAACAAGTAGACTTACGTGTCTCTTTACTGACTTCACCTGGGAGACACAGAAGATGATAACATTGAAGCTACGGTTGATAAATGGGCCGTGAATTGTAGGTGAGGTTCCAGATTTACTCCCAGGTAACGGAATTGATAAACTCGTCGAATCACTTTGCCGTTGAACGTGAGATTTGGGGCGTGACCAATATTAGTCATGAGACTTGTGGAAAACCGTAAACTCCGTTTTCGTCTAGTTGATGATGAGCTTATTCTTCAAGCACCAAGAGCCAAGTTTAGACAAGAGGTCATGGCCGTGTGAAGGGAATAATAATCATCAGCGTACAGCCAGTAATGGAATGTCGACTGCATTACACACATCATTAACAAAATTACTGAACAACAGATCTCCTTGAGGCCAGCCTTGAGGAATTCCAGTAAAAGGAAGTAGCAGTTTCAATATCGTCGGACAGACATGCATTTTACAGTTTACAGCCAGACAGGCAGACAGACAAATCAAATGCTAATTCCACTTCTGTATGTTAACGCTGTTATAATAATTGGGTTTAAGCAGCAGTTCAACCTTCCCACTCTCGCACTCATTGGGTATTTAAACCTGCCACTGGTCCCGCCTCTTCAGCTTACTCAAGCAGCTTTCTATAAATTTCCAAACTAATTATTTCTTTAAAATCATTTTTCGCCAAACAATAAAGTTTCTATGCGTGAAGTCCCTCGTAAATCCTAGTTTAGTTGCTATAATAATTCTCATAAAATCAAATAGAAAAACTACTGTATTCCGGATCTAACGAATTCATAGGACGAATGATGCCTGCCTGGTGAAAGTTGACTCGCTTTTACTTCAGACAGCACACTTGCCCATCTTGACATATTAAACCCATTGAAGCTTTGTCGTAATTCCTTTGGAAAAAGTTCGTCAAGTTAGGGCTTATGTAGTTTATTGATTTGACGAAATCCGAATTCATTTTTGTGCCTGTAAAAGTCAGTAGGTAGGTACTGTACTGTGATTGTGATTCTATTTCGCGTTTTTTTCTTGGTGTCTTTGTGTTTGTGATTTTTGAGGTGTCTGATTCTGATGAGTCTGCTTCTGCTTTGCCTTGTAAATTGCAAACTATTTCTCCTGTAGCTGTGATCTACTGTGGGTTTGGTTTCTGGCTCTCTCGCGAGAATTTCAAAGTCCAATCCGCCAGTATCATCAGGGATTTACGTGAGTAAACTAAAGCTTTTTTGATTTTTGTACGTTTACGTTGTATGTTTTTCCGGATTCCCGTAATTGGTGATTGACCTATCGACCTGCTTTATTCATATATTCGAACTGTGCCTCTATGGGAATGGATGTATAGTCCGGCAATAACCAAAGATAAGGTGTAAGGTAATGGGTTATGGACTAATAACAATAATGGAATGAATCACTAAGACTAAACCAATATAATGTTGGGGGAATGATGCGTGATTCATAAGAACAGCAAAGCATATTA
>JAQFZY010003002.1:0-10445 GCA_034696285.1 Hypogastrura burkilli | reverse complement strand
GGTTGTTAATTTATGAGGAGGAACCCTTCTTGACCATTTCCTATCCTCGAAGACCCAAAATCAATGAGCCGAACCTATGTAATCCGCCAACACTCTATCCTATTTGAACCGACAGTATACTGTAAGCAGGTACTAATTCACCTAAGACTACTGTCCGTCCCTTTGCCTTCCGTAGTTTGGGTACGAGACTTTTTTCTATTTTCGGTGAGTAAATACTGTCAAAACTTACTTTTCTACCTGCTTTTGAAAAACTTCTCATAACTGTTTACAGCAGCCACCAGAACCACCTACGAAACTCAAAATAACTGCAATTTCGAATTATTTCAAATTCGGAACCATTTTTGACAGAATAATTTTGAAAATCTTTTCAGTCGAAAGCTAAATTTAAAACACTTGTTTCAGCGTGCTGATAAAATAAAATAATTCAAGAAATGACCATCTTTTTTAACCTTTTCTGAGTTCAAAATTTTTAAAATTGAAAATAAAATTATTTTCTCCACGTACAAAAATCAAGTTTAAAATTAGGTTTCCGAATCATATAATAGTTTTAGTAAATGTTGATTTCTTCGCCGGTTATTACATTTAAGAGTTTAGGAATAAGTTTGGACACGGGAACTCCACCCTTAAGTTAGGTTAGGTTCATAAACTTTCCGGAAACATTGATTTTAAGTTAGATCAGGGTCAAAAACTTTCGGAAACATTGATTTTAAGTTACGTTAGGCTCAGAAACTTTCAAAAACTTTCCGGAAACATAGATTTTAAGTTAGGTTAGGTTCAGAAACTTTCGGACACATTGATTTAAAGATAGGTCAGGTTCAGAAACTTTCGGAAACAATGCTTTTAAGTTAGGTTAGGTTCAGAAACTTTCGGAAGCATAGATTTTAGGTTACGTTTGGTTCAGAACTTTCCGGAAACGTTGATTTTAAGTTAGGTTATGTTCGGAAACTTTCCGGAAACATTGATTTTAAATTATGTTAGGTTCGGAAACTTTCAAAAACTTGTCGGAAACATTGATTTTAAGTTAGGTTATGTTCTGAAACTTTCCGGAAACATTGATTTTAAATTAGGTTAGGCTCGGAAACGTTCGGAAACTTTACGACAACATTGATTAACTTTCGAAAACTTTTCAGAAACATTGATTTTAAGTTAGGTTATGTACAGAAACTTTTCGAAACATTGATTTTAAGTTAGGTTAGGTTCGGAAACTTTCCACAAACATTGATTTTAAATTGGGTTAGGTTCGAAAACGTTCGGAAACTTTACGACAACATTGATTAACTTTCGACAACTTTTCGGAAACATTGATTTTAAGTTAGTTTATGTTCGGAAACTTTCCAAAATCATTGGTTTTAAGTTAGGTTATGTTCAGAAACTTTTCGAAAAATTGATTCTAAGTTAGGTTAGGTTCTGAAACTTTCCGAAAACATTGATTTTAAGTTACGTTATGTTCAAAAACTATCAGAAACATTGATTTTAAGTTAGGTTAGGTTCAGAAACTTTTGAAAACTTTTCTGAAACATTGATTTTAAGTTAGGTTAGGTTCAAAACCTTTCGGAAACTTTTCGCAGACATTGATTTTAAGTTAGGTTAGGTTCATAAAATTTCGAAAACTTTTATGAAACACTGGTTATGTTTCATAGTTCATAACAAAGTTAGGTTAGGTTATGGACAGCTTTATGGTGCCGACGGGTCCGAATTCGATTTCCTCGAGACAATAGCGATCGGATCGGATTTGGAAGTGCACAGTTGTGCCGGCGGCCCCGGGATTCGATATCCTTGAGGCAATTATTGTCGGATCGGGTTATAACAAGCAAAACGGTACCAGAAGAGTTATTCCTAATTCGGTCTCTCGGGTTTCCATTCAGCCCATTCCCCTCGGATCCACATTGGGCAGCATGCCCTTCAAACACGAACTAGTGACTTTAGACTTGAATTATGTCCCAAATATGGTTAAAATCATTCAGAAGATTCATTCTGACCTTTCCGTAAACACGAACATGTTGAAAACCCCGAAAAACAGAAAAATCCGGAAATCGGTTTTTGGGTCGGGATATCCGGGTTTTTTGGTTCCCAAAGTTCGGCAATACTCTCTTGAGTATATCTCTAATAGTTTGTCACCAATTATAGCTCGATCGGACGGCAGGGGAAATTTTTACGTTTTTCACCGAATGTCGGAGCCGACTTTGAGGTCTAATAAATCTGAGCCGGGGAAAAAGTGCACCTCAATTTTTTGATATGTTCCTCTCCGGACATATTACTTAATTATAAGGTAGAAATTATGACAAAATCCCTTGAACTTTTTTCAAAAAAAGTGGCCCTTCCATTCAGCTGTCAAGTAAGGGGGAAACTGTGACAAAAATGTCTGTCTGAGTCTGAGAAAGTTGTTTTCCTTTATCTAAACAACTTTAGTTTATGACATTGCAACACTTCACTGTTACTAAATTTTTTTCTGAATTTCATTTCCTCTGCTTACACCTTTTGCTCCAAAGCTTCTCAATGTAGGTTTTTAAAGCTGAATTTGAACGTCCATTTCCGAGCAAATTCACAGGTGACCCGGAACCTGAAAAGTCCGAAAGATCCTATTTTCGAATTTAGTTATTTGCAAATTTTTATTTTTATATTATCAAATTGGGACAGAAATATTTTTATTAAAAAAAACAATTAAACAGTATTTGATTTACCAGGGTCATTTTTGACCTCCGAAAATTCAGATTTTTGAGTTAGAAAATTAAAGTGATATCAGATTGAGAATCAGGTGTGCTTCATAGTGCCAGAATCGATATCAAACATGTCAAGAGTTGACACTTTCTGTTCTGACTCGGATGGAATTTGAGAAGTCTATGACCAACCAACCATGTACGACCAATGAGAGGCTCTCCGAAGTTCTTCCGAGAGCTAATGCTAAGAGAGGAACAGGTACCTCTAACCTCTACCCCACAGAGAGCAGTAATTTCTTATAGAGTTTCACCCAACCCAGTTATGCCTCTGAATAGGAAGAATAAGGCCGACATGGGTTGTGCAACCTGACAAGGCATTAATAGACGACCACCAAACTATGGATTCTCTCGAGAGCGGAGGAGTAGGAGTCGGAGTAAGAGGCACTATAGTGTAGGTACGGCTGCTCTTCTGTAATACTAAGGCACGGCAAACGATGCTCCGCAAATAATTAACTATACGGTATGCAGACAACGTTGTTGCACCAAAACATTCTAAAATACGTAGAAACGTATGCTGCGTCATTGTGATTTTTGGCTTTAAGCGTATTGCCATATTTGAACAAATATTACGGTAGAAAGTTGAGGCGGGATTAGACTGAAAGTTCCCATATCTTTTCCGTATTTGAATAAATACAAACGAATTCGCATTTTCATACAACTAATATCGTTGATATTTATTGATATTTTACCAGATCAAACCTCTATGACCTAGCTTGTATTACGTTAAAAGGATTCGATGAAAAACACATTGCTTTGAGAGAAAATCGGGTTTAAAAAAAGCTGTTTTTACACGTAAAGAGTATGAGAGAGGGTTGGGTATACCTCCAGCTAGTCCCTTCGCGGAGGGTAGCCGTGAGTGATTCGGCTCCATTATGAGTTTGGTTGTCGTCTATTGTCTGTGTTCTGTGTGTTTGTTTGCATGTTAGCTCGATTTATAAACTCCCGCCGCCCGCTCAAGTTGCAAAGGGATTGGGCGATGTGAGATGTGATGATGGAATTGTTTGGGTGTTCACATTAAGATGCACGGGCACTTAATTAGAAACTGTAATCAACTATTTTTTATTTGAGTAGATAACAAGTATTCACGCTTAACGCGTAATTACCAACCCCGTTATGGAATCTAAACATTTCTAGCGTACACGTGCCGCATCATCTCTTATCCCTTCGTTCGCTGGCCTTTAAGGAGCTGGCGCGTGTACGATAAAAATGTTTAGACTAGAAAATTGAGCTGTTAAAATTAACTAATTAGCAATTTTCTAGTCCAAACATCCGTGTTAGCGCGGGTCGTGGGTCGTGTTGGCTTCTCCTTAACAATAGCCGTAGATGAAGGGTGTATGGGAATATCTGGGAGTTAAAAACAATTCTAATTGAATTAAAGTATAGCTCGATATTAGATAATAGACTTACAATTTTAAAGTCGAATTTCATAGCCGACTGATTACACAAGATTGCTTTTGTAGAACGGACGATTCGTTAGTGCTAATATGAGTTCCATCCTACTTACTGTTTCGTAGGAGCCGCGGAGAAGAGTTGCAAACATGGAGCTGAAGACAAAGCGAATAGTATTATAACTGCCATGAAGGAAATTATGAAACAGCGTGAAAGACAGAAGCCTGAAATTTTTGAACTCATCAGGTTCGTTTGGACAATTCTCATTTGAAATACTAGGATCTACATACTATGTATGGTGTAAACATTTATGTAATTTCTAAACTGTAACATCACGATAGGATCCAACATGTGTGTATTTGCGAGTCCTAATGACTACTTTCCCAAATACAAAGGGCAGGATGTATCAGGTGCCCGACAAGTCAGTATACCCGAATGGGACAAGACACATGGTCAGTATTAGGGAATGCAATCTGGAAGTCTTTTTCGAGATCTAGATTTTCGAAAGGAGATTCGATTCAAAATGTGCTGAATAGGGAAGGTGATATCGAAGTTTCGATATATCGGAATATCGACCTATTTTCCAATATCAAAATAACGATATCGAATATCCGGAATACCGAAATTCGATATTTGAAATACTCCGAAAAGAACGTGAAAGTAAAGAAAGAAAAGGTTTTTATTTATTTCGGCGTAAGGGAAGTCCATTCATTCAATATGCAATGCAACCACTACTAACACGAACAGGAGTACAGCACGTGCTGTAGCGATCTGTTTTAGGACGTCCGCATTCCAACTTCCGATTCGTTTGGTTTCAACAAACTGTTGACCCTTCTTTGCTGTTACTTACTATTCCTTCAACATCATTTCTACTATTAATTCTTCATCAGGAATATGTAACAGTATACTGTACAAACAGACAAGCCATACCGTTCCCTCACACATTCAAGTATCAATTAAATAATTCAAATGAATAAAAATGGAAGGTATTGAATCTGAATCGTCGTCTTCACAGATAAATAGTTCACCATAACGTGTCAGTGTTTGCCAGTTTTTCAAAAAAAATAATACGGAACCATTGTGGGTCTGCCTCTGCCATGTGCTTAAAGTGTGAGCAGATATTGAAGAACACGAAGGGGTCAACCACAGGGCTTGATGGTCACTCTTTGATTTCTACGGTCTTATTATCAGGGTCTACAGTTTCTAATTGAGAAAGAGAAGTCCCCCGATGCTGTGGAACTGGGGACGATTTACAAAAGGATTATGTAACCACTTTTACCAACTAGTTTGCTACCGAAGGTGAGGTCCATGAATGCTGCGACTAGTTTCTTCTTGAAGAGAAAACATTGGTGTACACATTCGTACTCAATTTGTTGCCTGAGTGAAACCCCCATGACAACAACTTTTCCATGTAAATAAACAAGTAAAAAGTGGAAAACGTTCGTTCCGAAGGATATTGCGGAGAAACAGCTAACCTACGCGAAAAGTTAAAGACGCATAAAAGTCGTTAAATGCGGTCCCATCGATGCGCCTTTTATCAAGCTTCGCATTTTTCAATTCCTTAGACACGAAAACCTTGAAAAACTACTTCGACATGCCGATTTAACCTACTTTCCGTGAACTTAGTCGTCCCAGCACCTGAAATTGTTGTAGGCCATACAATTGGCTTTCAAAAAAACTTAATTTGACCTCGGTAGGTCAAATGGCTCCTGAGGTATCTTACCATTTACAAGCCAATATGAGGCCTATTCCCTAACACACATTTATATAGAGAGCTCTGATGCCCACTATCTGTATTAGTGCACTCTCATGGAGTCATCCATCACCCATGACAACGTTCATATTTATACAAGTAAAATATGTCCAAGTACAATGATGGTTGCTGTATGAAATACATGAAACATGACTTGACATGATATCAGTTGCAACCCGTAAAAATTCGGAAATAAAAAAAATACTCCTAGTGAAAAGTCGCTGAGTATGCCTGAGTGTGCTCTAAAAAGGCTGAAACAAGTTCAGTTCATATTAACCCAGAATTATTTTTTGAAGAGTCAAAGTTCACAAAGGTCCCTTAGGAAATCCATTTTTGCGTGGTCACTAATCCAAAGAATGCTCACAGGCGTCCCCTTCTTACACAGCCACAGGATCAACAATAATGTTTTTTAAATCGTACCTAGTCATTTTATTGCTAAAACAGCTATAAATTAAATATTTAAGCCGTATCGTGAATCAGGACTCGCCAAGGGACCTTCGTGAACTTTGACTCTTCAAATAATAATTCTGCGTCAATATGGACTGAACTTGTTTCAGCCTTTTTAGAGCACACTCAGGCATACTCAGCGACTTTTCACTAGGAGCATTTTTATCCTCTAAGAAGACCCCTGTGACCGTTCACAGGGTGATTCTGAACGACGTGCCTGATTAAAGTTTCCAAACTGTTTAAGAATCTGAAGCGCTTGTACTAAATAAGCATATTGTGTGTGACGGAATTAACATAAAATCATGGGACTCATACAGGATGACCTCGTATGTGTTTACTTGTCGGGAATGATGGTTTGTCGTCGAGTGACCTCGGGTTGGCCGAGTACTCGACGCGTTTCATTGAAATTTCAGAGATTGAGGATGAACAACGTTGCGGGGCTCGTCACCAACGGATGACATATACATGGTCCCTGAATATGGTTTAAAAACATGGGCAATAAATCAGTCTACAGTAATCTTACCCGTTGTTGCTTGTACACGGATGCCTGGAAGAATACTTTTGACACCCATAACTGAACCACCTTCAACATTTTCACAAAACATTCATTTTTCCCGAAAAACTAAATTAGGCTCCACCTTCTGATCCCGTTTAACTTTGGAACGCGTCCCTTCCCCACTATAATTTTTAACATGGCAGTACGATTCCTAAGCCCACTCCGATTTTCAGTGTTTTGTTTACACTGGAAACTTGATTTTAGTATGTCATACATACCAGCCACCACTACATGGTCATGGCGTACACTAATTCCTTGAAAGTTGTCTTATGCTAGCTATTGTGGTATATTTTTAATGCCTCCATACCAGAGCTCACAGTCTCAGCGTGCCCCAATGTCTTTAAAACAATAACTCAAAAGTGGTTACATAATCTTGGGATTTCTTCTGTAGTACGGTATTATATTTGTGATTTATGTAGTATAATACTAGAATTACTTTGCTTTGTTTCTTGCTATACTGTACTATATATGGTATATTGCGGCATCATTAGCATAATCTAAAATACAATAAATATGCCCACGTGGTTAATTTCACTTGAAATAATGTTTTTTAAATTGCGAAATATCGATATCGAACATCGATGGTCATGAATATCAAAATATCGGTATCGAAAAATACGTCGATATCACCTTCCCTAGTGTTAAAACACCCTGCCTTCACAAACAGTGTCTGGACATAACATCGACTGGTCTAAAAACGTTATGCACTACATATGAATGACTTTTACGGTTTAGAGCCAAACAAGCCGCGGAACGACTAATGACGTGCCAACAGCATAAGCAGATCCACTAAAACAATTGTACCATGACCTATCCTAGAAATAACTACAAGACGTAATTTAGTCGTTCCGCGTTAGCGCGGGTTTGTTTGGTTAGTCAAAGGAAGCTTTGAAATCGCTAATAAAGCATTGAACTAATAATATGTCAAACCAACGCATAATATGCTAACATGTAAATGTCCAATTCAATACGCGCTAGTAACTCGAGTTTTTATACTTGCGTGTGATATTTAGTTTTAATCTTATTCTTTCCGCCTCTGAAAACCAAAGTAATTTTTCCAAAACTCAAACTTTCCCGCGCGCAGAAGTTGAATTTACGCTCTCCTCGCCACTCTCGGTGACGATTCAGGGTCACATTGGCAAATTGCGTGACAGCATCCAGCATAATGCAATCAATTCAAAAAGAGTCCGAGAGTCACGTTGGCGATTCGCCATTCAGACAGGCAGAAAAATATCCATTCGCCAATTAGGCGAGTGATATGAAATTACATATGCACCGATGTAAATTAAGATATAATATAACGATATTTTCATCGATATCTTTATTCAATAAAGAAATCTAACCTAATCCAACCTAACCTAACCTAATAATATATTCTTAATAATATCCGCTATAATATGCACGTGCGTATTTCTGTCTGACCGTTTTATTCGTTCTGTAATTGGCCGGTAACAGAGATCGGGAGAAGTATACGTAGAATTTCTGATGCCGGGCCCGCGATTTAATAATATATACATGTTGGGAAGTTTGTCCGCCATAATAAAAATAATTCGCTGATGTTACTATTTTTTCTGACTTACTTTTTGAATTCGCCAAACATTGTACTTTTAATTCGCCAATGTGACCGCGGACACGTTACATCTTGAACGTGAACGTCTTATAATAATTCGGGGGTTTATAGTTTGACATTCACCCCTATCCTACTTTTTTAGGAGAGGGAGGAACTTTACCGTTATCTAGGGTATTATGCACTAGTAGATGCTAATGAGAGTTGCCCGTGCCTCTGCCAGTGATAAGTTGTCTACGAGCCTCCCACACTCCAGTACTCAGAGCTGCGTCATTACGCGTTTTTTTTCACTCCTACCAAAATTTAAAGGCGGTCATGCCCCTGATTTGAGCTCCATTATGTACTACTAGTGGGCCCCGCACCAGAAATTCTGGTCCGCAACACCACAGCTCTGATGCGTAACATTGTGTTTCATAGCTAACGATCACATTTTCCGGGCATTTCCATCGTACCTGCGAGTGTGACATTATAACTCACCATGCAGATATTACGCACACCTCTGCCATCTATGTGTGACTTTGTTGACAAAAACCGTCAGTCGGATATTTTTTGTTACTCCGCCCCCTTTCTGCTACCGGCCAATTACAGAACGATTAAAACGGAAACGGTCGGACACGGGGTTGTTTAACGTGCATATAAGGGAGGATGTACTATTCGGGCATATGACGTTTCAGCCTCGTGGCACATTCGGCCAGGAATTTTTGGCCATTTGACATTCTGACTCGTGACTCGTGACCAAACTTAGATTCAATACATACAATATTACAAACATAAATATCGACAGCCAGTTACAATTCAGATCTCCATGTGCGTCTCCATCGTCTTCGTTACAGTACAGTACTACTATACATTAAGCACCCTTCCAATCAGTACATACATACATTTTGGTTATACGCTTCACCTTTGATATAAAAGTATCCGGAGCTGCAAGCCTTCCAGCTTGGAATGTTGGATTGGAATCGCCTACTTTGGGTTTTACACATACCCAGACACGAGTTTTGATTTGATAAAAGGACAGAACGTGGTGACTCTAAGCCTCAATTTGGGCTCGGTCGTAAATGTAGCTTTCGGTTGCTCCATGTGGATCCGATGTCAGTCTTGTGTACTAAACACTGAAGGGCTTTCTCTACTCTCTTAAATCTCTTAATGTCATCTCGAATTTTATACATGTGGATTATTTATGCGTATTTTAGGGAAGTTTTTGGTGTAGAAGAGAAAAGTCATACAGGACATATGAAGGCAATAAAGCAGTCCGTCTTAGATGGAACTAGCAAGTGGTCCGCGAAAATTGCCATCACAGGTTTGTACAGGCTTAGTGTTCGCATTTGTATGTTTCTGCATAATCTTCTCTGCTTCGTTGCAGATGTGTGTAAACTTAATGGGATATACTTCGATGGCTGTTGGCAGTAAATTGATACTGCTGCCTACTTGTTTGCAGTGTTTCTTACTGCTTTTTTCCATATGACTGACTTCCACCTAAAAATATCCTCAGTGTAATTGTGTTTGGCAATTTTGCATAAGTGTCCATTCTATACTGTCTTTTGTAGTGTGTGTATTACCTAAATACTTCTAATTCTAAGTGTACCCTCCGCAACATTCAACCTTCGCCGTCGCCTGTGTCGCTAACTTGTAACTCTCAATAAACGTGTCGCACTTCCATTCTCTATGCCTCCCTTCCTTCTGTTACACAGATAATTTTGACAATAGATAATTATAATCAGCTTGGTGTTTTATAACTTTGTATAAAAATGTTTCGGGATTGTACCGAGCGTTGCACACGCTAAGGGAAGTAGTGCTCCGCAAACTCCGACTCCGGCCCGGAGTCGGAGTCGGAGCCCGTGTATGAATCCCGACTCCGGAGGATCCCGGAGCCGGAGTCGGAGCCCATGTAACGCAGGAGCCTCCGAAATGACTCCGAGTACCTTTTCGAAATGAGATACTTCAAGTACAGAATAAACTCGAGCATATGTACTTGGTGAACGTATTTATATAACAAATACGCTAATACGCAGAATA